>JAOEHQ010000013.1:48193-58727 GCA_025447715.1 Asclepias incarnata
TAAGCTCCAATTCATTTAACTGGATTCCATTGAATTCCGTCAACCAAACACATAACATATTTTAAAACTTTCAGATTTCAATTCATTCAAATTCAAATTCCAATTCCTTTGACAGATTTCAATTCATTCAAAAATATTCTGCGAACCAAACGGCCCCTAAAGGTTCTGCCAGTTATTTATTTATTTTCCCCCCTCCAAATACGTTGTAATAGAGTGAATAAAATTAGTTACTTTTGAATGAACTTAAAAGCAAAATTAGTTTTTTCTTTTTTCTACCATATGAATGAATTATGAACCACTCATTAGCCATTTAGCCTTATAGATATTTTTTAAAATTTTAATTAATAAATTGGCGGCTGTAACTACTGAACCCGTGGCTAGGGGGTATTGAGAATATCTGAGAAAAATAAAGTTAAAGGGGGTGGAATTGTAAATTAGTGAAAGTAGAAGGTGCAGTAGTGATAAAGGAGGGTATAGAGTGAGTGGTACGGAGGTAGAATAGGGGCCGTTTAGTCTCGCAAGTTTGATGGGGAATTAATTGGGTCAACCAAATTGTTGCTCTCTCCCTCCTTTCCTCGCTTCCCACACGCCCTTTCTGCATTCTAACTATCATGCCCCCACCCCTCACTCACTCTCTTGTGAAGAAAGATGTCTCATTGCCACTAGACCATTTGGTGATGGTTTATTTACGCTAGCGTTACTGCTTTTGCTTTTTAAGGAGAGTTGATATATTCGTCACGTCTTTTCTTTTTCTTTTTTTAATGATAAATTAAGATCACTAGTAATAAGTCACTAATTTATCGATCATTTCCACTCCACATATGAAAAAACCCATCATAAGTAAAGAAAATACTTTAACCCAACATGAAACCTTAATTTTTAGTCACATTAGGTGACTTTAATATATGACCTCCTTATTATTGAAATAACTTTGTTACCTCACCTCAATTACTTGGATTGAATGTCTGGTGTGAATCAAAGTATATATTATGTTTACGGGTTATTTTTTCAAATATCAATACAAATTATTTTCATTATCAATTGTTTATATTTTTATTTTTTGAAGTTCAAATATTTGAAATTCTCCTAAAAAATATGAATAGTATAACATAGTTTATTGTGCTTTGAAATCTACCAATTGACGATTTTGTTATTTAAAAACACGTTCATTTAGCAAAAATAATATAAGAGCCTTTGCGTATAGCCATCGAAACATTAATTAATTTATTTTTTTGTAAATATATAATAATAATTATTTATGAAACTGGCAAAATGTCTGAAGACTGTGAGAAAACTTTCATGGTTTTACCCACAGGTCTTGGGTTCGACTCTTTGAAGTGATAAATCTGTGAGGTTTTTTCCTGAATTCCCTGGTTGGATACTTCGCAAGTCCAGACCCAAATCAAACGTTCAAAAAAAATAATAAATTATTTGGATGAAAGAAAAATGCAATCTCATACACCCGATAAAGAAATATAATTTTAACTAAGCAACTTAACTGAATGGTGGAAGGGTGGAACTATCTTATAATAGCTAAAGATGATTGAAACATTTAAGTTTTTACATAAATCAATTCATAAATTTCTTATAATGATGATTGGCGGCGGCCGGCTTCGCCGACAACCGACTTTAGGTTATCTAACAGTATAATACATTGTATTGTAAAAGCAAAGATAAAAGATAAATCATTTCCAATTTTATATAACTATATAATATAATACACTGTATTATAAAAGCAAGATTAAATGGCACACATCATTTCTATAGCTAAAATTTTCCTAAGTTTTTTAAATATTAAGATACAAGACATTTCATTTATATAATAGTATAGATTATGACTCATTTTTAATCATAGTTATTGGCATTTATTTTATTCCAACTATTTTTAATTTTGGAATTGCTTTCCATATTGGACTTTAAAACATCAATATTGGGTGATACGAAGTTGGTGTTTTACAGTTAAGCATACATTTTGGACTCTTGATAATACTTTTTTATCCCATTTAGTTGAACTTAACATTAAAAGGTTTGATCAACACAAGTTACTATTTTAAGTATAACAAAGTCTATGTATATTAAATTCAACATTGTATTATATTTTCCTTATTCAAAGTAAGAGTGAACCAAGGGGAAAAAACAAAAAGGGCAAAAAAAATACAAACATTGACACATAAGCAAAACACTTGCCTAGCTCCTTCTTTTCACAACCCATTCCCATTCCCATTCCCATCCCCATCCCCATCACCATCCCCCATCCAATCTTCCCTTCCTTTAAGCTGGAGGCAAGATTCTGTGTATGTGTATCTAGCTGTAATGGTACACCCCCAAGCTTACTTATATATACCTTCACTTGTTCCCTCCCAAATTCGCATCCAAACCCCAATTTACTTAATTAACAAACCAACACACACACCATCATGGAATTCATTACCATCTGTTTTTCTTTCTTTATTCTTCTTATTTCAGCTATCTTTTTCTTCACTTCTTCCATCCATGGTGGCCGGAAAAACCTCCCTTTGCCTCCGGGTACACTCGGTTGGCCGTATATCGGTGAAACCTTTCAACTTTACTCTCAAAACCCGAATGTCTTTTTCGCTTCCAAAGTAAAAAAGTTAGTAACTTTTACTCTTTTTAACTTGACCCAAATCATTTTCTTGATGAATTTTGTTTACTAATTTGAAAAGGTTTGAATCTTTCTTTGCAGGTATGGTTCGATCTTTAAAACCCATGTATTGGGTTGTAAGTGTGTGATGATTTCTAGCCCAGCTGCTGCTAAACTTGTTCTAGTTACAAAATCACATCTTTTTAAGCCCACATTTCCTGCTAGTAAAGAAAGAATGTTGGGTAAACAAGCAATTTTCTTTCATCAAGGTGATTATCATTTGAAATTAAGACGTCTTGTTCTTCGGGCATTCACCCCTGAATCCATCAAAACAATGATCCCAGATATCGAATCAATCGCTGTTGATTCTCTAGGATCATGGGAAAACAGGCTCATTAATACTTTCCAAGAAATGAAAACAGTAAGTGAAATCAAGAAATAATTTTAGATAAGAAAAAATATATATATATACAAAACAGGGGAGCTCTGTTTTCCCCTGTTTTTCCTCTAATTTTTTTGCTCTGGTTTTCTAATGATTTGAATTGATTTCTATGCAGTTCACATTCAATGTTGCATTGCTTTCCATATTTGGAAAAGATGAGGTGCTATATAGAGAAGATCTCAAGAGATGTTATTACATTCTTGAAAAGGGATACAATTCGATGCCAATTAATCTTCCTGGGACACTATTTAACAAATCAATGAAGGCTAGAAAGGAATTAGCACAGATCTTGGCCAAGATTCTTGCTTTAAGAAGGGAAAACAACCAAGAAACACACAATGATTTATTGGGTTCATTTATGGAAGAAAAAGAAGGACTTTCTGATGAACAAATCGCGGATAACATCATTGGAGTCATCTTTGCAGCCCGGGACACGACCGCTAGTGTCATGACATGGGTCATTAAATATTTGGCCGAAAATCCATCAGTTCTTGAAGCCGTTACGGTAAGAAAATACATACAGTTATCGAAAAAAAAAAACCCATTTTACAATTTATATTAATTTATATTTATAGAGTGAAGTGATAGTACTATTTATGGTATTAAGATGAAATGTTTTGACCTTTTAGGAAGAGCAAGAGGGGATAATGAAAGGGAAAGATGTCAAGAGTTTGACTTGGGTAGATACTAGGAAGATGCCAATAACTTCAAGAGTCATTCAAGAAACTATGAGAGTTGCTTCAATCTTATCTTTTACCTTTAGAGAAGCCGTTGAAGATGTTGAATTTGAAGGTTTGTTTTTTTTTTTTATAAATAATATTTTTTTTCTTTAAATTAAATAGTTTGATTTATAGATTTACTATTTTTATATTGTTGTATGCTAATTTTTTTATTTTTTTTAATTTCCAGGATACTTGATTCCAAAAGGATGGAAGGTATTGCCACTCTTTAGAAACATCCACCATAGTCCTGAAAATTTTACCAAGCCAGAGGAGTTTGACCCATCTAGATTCGAGGTAAAAATCATAAATTTGCTTTTCTTAATAAATATAATATAATTATGAAGTTTGATTTGCAAAAAAACAAATGGGTATTTTTTTTTATATTTTTTTCTTTGATCATGCAAAATGCCTCCAAAACTCATTGTATTGATGTGATTTGGCAGGTGGCACCAAAACCCAATACATTTATGCCATTTGGAAATGGGATCCACTCATGCCCAGGGAATGAGCTAGCCAAGCTGGAGATATTAGTGCTCATACATCATATGACCACAAAGTACAGGTTGGTGAAAGCTACCCAATTCTCATTATTATTATTATTATTATTATTAATATTAGTAATATTACTATATAATTACCATAAAAGGACTTCACTTTAAGGGAAAACTCAATAATAGTTACTAATAATGGATTTGTTACTATTGAAGTAGTATAACTATAAATCAAGTTATACTGATAAAGAGTTTCCTATTATGTGCAGGTGGTCAATGGTAGGCCCACAAAATGAAATCCATTATGCCCCATTTGCTCTTCCACAAAATGGCTTACCAATAAGACTTTTTCCAAAGAAACTGTCTTAAAAGGAAAGGTCGATATAAGACATCTAGCGATTCAAAGGGGTGATCACGCTCGAGATCTTGAGACCGGATGTTTGAATGTATTCCTGCCAGGATGTTGATCGTGGTTCGAGTAGACAACATATTCGTCAAAGAATGGAAAGGATAAAAGAATCATCATGAAGAGAAGGAAATGATGGCAAAAATTGCTTATAGGAAGACTCAAAAGGACACTAAATTGTACATAAAGAGTTTCCTTAACCAAAGTACCAAACAAGAATAGAAATGAAAAAGTTTCTTGGTGATTTTTGTATTATTAGAGGGGACCGCAATTAATTGTAGCATACATAGGTCATTAAGTTTTCTAACATATATTTAGGTAAAAACTACCAAATAAGGAGACGTTACTAACTTTCTTTTCATTTCATGTATCAAGTCCGCAAGGCAAATATTAATAAATTTTTATTTATTGATGATTATTTTATCTTTAATCTACCATGAATTTTTCCTACATGAATTCAATAACCATTAGCGTTTGACTTATTCAATGAAGAGGTAAAGAAACTACGTCTAGTGATACTTATAGAGATCCATTTTATCACATGCTAAAAGCACTCAAATTGTTGTTAGAGTATTCATTTATCCTCCACATCTATCTTCTAATCCCGATATGAAGCATGTTATTATAGTTTGGTCACCCATAGTCTAATTTCATCAGCTTATTCATCTGCATCAACATGTTATTAATATGACGTGCATATATAATTCACTTTTCTTTTTCTTTCATTTTCATTCTCTTTCTTTTACTCGCCCATCCAGTCCTAACTGCAAATGTCAATGTGAGGTTAACCCACTTGGTAGAGACTCATTCTTTTTAGGAAGAAGTTCAGAGTTCAATCACTGACATAGTTAAATTTAAGATTATTTGAGATAGTTTAGTAGAATTGCCGTTAAAATAACCCTAGCTACCACTATTATATACACCTCTACTTATTTTATAAACTTAATTAACTAAGATATATATTACATCTCATGAAAATCCAAAACAACATGGTATTTACAATAGAAAATTTAAGTTTAAGTTAACATTCATGTTACTTTCTACTTTTCAAAATACACATTTAATTACCTAAGTGTAGTTTAATTTGTTTAACTCCACAATATACAATTATCATAGAGAAATTTAAAGTAGTAATTTCTCCTTCTCGAAATTATTGTTTCTAGACATAAATCCCACAAGTTAAAAAAAAAATATATGCAATCGTGCAACCAACGATATTTGATATTTATAATTTAAATTATTTTTTATTGTTAGAATATATAAATAGACAATTATTTTGAGACATATAAAATTAAAAAGATAGATAATAATTTTGGGACAAAGGAATATCATTTATGAGGTTAATTCAAAAGAGATGCTCCTAATGACACTAATTGAATATACCATAACGGCTCGAACTTTTGGAGGGGCAAAGACCCTCCTTGACCCATAGAAGTTCCACCTATGAGTAAGATAGAGCCTCCCTTTTGAATTAACTCCATAAAATGACACGGGGTTTATTTTTTAAATTTCCCTATGCATAAATCATTTGTATGGGGTCGTGAAAATTGAACACGAAGCCTTCGTAGCATGTAATTTATATGGAAATAACATAGACAAAACGGCATGAGAACAAACCTATCTACTACATTGTTATTTTAAATATTATCGCATGACAAGGACATCAATGAGATGGATACAACCAATTTTTGGGTGGGTAAGAAGTTGTGTTTCTCAATCAGCTCGCTGATGATAGATACCATGATCACTATTAGTTTATCGAAGAAGATACGCAATGGTCTAGTTTTTAAATGAATGTCAACGCAACTACTACAATGATCCATTTGTATGCGTCGCGTACCCCATGCATCTTGGTCAATTGTCCCAGTTGGCGTTATTTATCATTTGACATTGTAATAAATGGGATATACAAATATGGTTGACAATTTAATTATAATCATATTTAAATCAAATGTTGAATTAAAAAAACTCGCTAACAAGATTACACTTGTCATGCAATTATTTCAATTGAATTCGTACCAAATGATATGCATGATTGAGTTATATATTGAGTGGTCCTTCACAAATCTGAATCTTAAATTTAGGAGTTGGAAGTTGAAACCATCATCAATAAAAACAAATTGCTACTTTAAGGTCGGTCTTATTAAATTAAATAATATATATATATATATATATATATAGATTTTGGTTAAAATAAAACAAGTATTAAAGTAAATCAAATAAAACAATCATATTCTCTTAACAGAAAATCATTGTGCATCATGAAAATCTTCGTGCATCATTGTATATACTTGTGCTCTATGAATCTTCGTGTATAAGTTTTATCATGATCCAATGGTCAAGATTTTATCTTATTTGTTTTACTTTAATACTTGTTTTACAATAACCAACCCCTATATATAAAAACAATGATTAGTCCCGCCACGTGTCGCGAGTCATCCCACTCTCCTGGGTAGCCCCACTCCCCCTTTTTTTGAGGCTACCCAACTTGTTCACTAGACGCCACATGTCGGGAGTCGCTCACAAGTTGGGTAGCCCCACTCCTTTCAACCTTATGTTCATCTATAATAAAACAAATCTGTAGCTATAATCAGGCCGTCTCAAGGTATTTGGTGGCACAAAGCAAATTCTATTATTGGACCTTATCTAATATAAGAATAGAATAAAAATTATAACATTAGTTGGGTCGATTAGTGTAATTTTGCTTTGATGTAAGTATTGATAGTTGTACGTTTTTTTGCCACTCTATTATTGATGGGCGTTGTCGAGTGTGAATAATAGTTAACTTTAAAAATAAAAAAATGTAACTATTATGTTTTTCTTTATATTTTAAAACAACGTATCAATGCATGGATGACAGGACTTTTGATCAATGTTTTCACGACCAGACCGGACTGGCCGGTTGGACCCGGCAGCTTTGACGGTCCGGTTCAGGGTGTTGGACCGAACATGCATTGGGCCGGTCGGTCGGGCCAGGAACCGGCGGTTCATTGACTTTTTTGACTTGGACTAAAACATTAAACATGTTAAAATTATTGCTTGAGTTCAGATTCAAATGGTCCGTCCGGCTGCAAAGGAAAGCATACTTACCAATTGAACCACCACGTGTTGTTGATTTATTTTAGGATATATAATATTTACTAGTCTTAATACCCGTACGATGTACGGATTGACTATATATATTGATTTTTTTGTGTACAAAAAATAAAATCTGAACATGTTGCATCATATGTATTTGATCTCTCTAATGCTGGTCTATGTTACTATTTATATTTTTATATGAGATAAATGTTTCATTAAGTTTGATTTACTATAATGCATGCTACTGTATGATCAAACGAAACATTTGATGGGTTAGACTTTTATTTATAGTTTTAACTAAATTAAATTGTTTTCTTATTACATACCAAATCTAATTTCCGAGGATAACCATTGAAAGTTATATTATATGTCACGCTTATTTACGGAATATAATTGAATTATGAACACAAAGTTCAATTCTTAATATTATTAACTTTAACTTGATTAATATATTTGGATATGAAAACCAAATAGATAATAATAATAATAATAATAATAAATAATAAATATAATTATATTATAGATAAATATAGTATTATAATAATTATAAGGTAACTATGATTTAAGAATCTTCATAAGATTTATTTTATATTTATAAGGTAACTATAATTTAGGGATTTTAATTTATGTAGATTAAAAGATACAAATCGTTTAAAAGAGTTTAATTATATTGGGAATATATTTGTCTAATAATTAAATAATAGTTTTAATTATGTAAGGTATTTTAAAAATAGTATTCTATTAGTATAAACCAAAAAGACACGTGTCACATAAATATACGACACGTGTCGATCAAAGATGTTGCAATCCTATTTTAATATATTGGTAGATAGATATATTTATGCTTCTTGACTTGTCATTGTATCTGCCCCTTGACTTTCACTAAAAATACGTATATAAAAGCTAAATAAGAATCGGGTACAAAGTGACTCCTACAAAATTAAAATTCCTAAACTAAACTAATAGATAAGTATAGAATCTATCCTCATATGTATATGTCAATTTAACTTGCAACAACTATTATATTAAAAAAAAACATATTGCGACTTATCTAATAACTTACTTTTGCATGTGTTGTCCATCATGATTCATGATTGAAAATATAACAATAACAAATATATATAATTAATTAATAGTAGGATCATGATAAGTTTACTTAAATATAAAAAGGAGATTTGTATTTAGATCTTAGCATATATTCGCTATGGATCATAGTCGTTAACTAAACGATCTACATCAAAAGCTGTTTTGAATATATTTTCCTACTTTTCTTGATTCGGTTTCTTGATGAAGAAGTTGAACAAAGAAACCTTTATGACAATTTATTTGACTTAGCTCTTAAATTTTAAATTTTTAAGTATAAAAAATTATAATATTACATTTCTACCATACCATTTATATATTTATATTATTTCTATATTTATTCTACGTAATTATTTTCATTTTAGTATGCCCTAACAAATAATAAACACCTTTATATATATACTAGTCATAGTAACCGTATTATATACGGATTAATTGTGTATGTATATCGTGAATGGTTATCTTTTTTGTATAAAAATTGAAATTATAAAAAATTAAAAAAGAATTATGAATCTTTAAATGCATTAAACAAAGATAATATTTTTAATACGTTTGGTTTTTAACCATTTACATAATTTCATGGCTCTGTTTAACTAATTCTCAAATTGGATTTGTTGCATGTATTTGAAATGCATGTGTAATGTTAAAATAGATACAATGCTTTCAAATAGGATTAATTAGTTGCCATGTTTAACAAAAATGTTTAATTAATGTTAATTAATATCTAAAATATGTAAACTTACAAAACTTTTTTTTTTTAAATTGATCAAAAACTTGAAAAAGCATTTATGCTATTATATAAACAGAATATAAAATTATGTAGATATTTGAAAGAAAAATACATACAATTGAGAAACATATGATGGCGTTCAAATTTATGTATTTTTTAATTGCTCATAAATTTGATGTTGAAGTTTGTAGTATGTGATATTAATTTAATAATAGAATTATACGTTATTAAAAAATATACATGGTAATTGAAAAAACAATATACTTTGACATAATATATATAAGGTAAGTAAGTAAACAATATATAATATAATATAAAAAATACTTGATAAGTATAATATAAGTAAAATACAAATTAGGATATAGATTAAAAAAGACATGTGTCACTTAAATACTGTGTCACGTGTCGATCAAAGGATACTTTAATCATATTTTAGTATATTAGTAGATGTACTCTTTTGTTAAACAATTCAAATTCAGCGACCGCATATACTAATTGAAGTTTATGATTTTATTTTTGAATTAGACTTGTATCAAAAAAAAGAAAAAGAATAGAAGAAAAGATAATGCATCACGATTAACAATAAGAGCATTATAAATCACGTACAACTTTGATTAAAAGACATAATGTCAGAATTTTAATATTTATGTTAGGACTTTTTTCCAAAAGACATGAATTTTAACCAAATAGACTAATTCCGCGATGGCGGTATGGTAACTAAAACAAGGTAATTTTGTTACTAAAAATAACATTTTTAGAATGGGTGTTTTCTTGAGTTTAACACAAATGTGAAACGAAAGAAATGGATTTTTAAAAAGGGAGTAATCACATCTAAGGTGGTCTAGTAGTACATTTTGGACCTTTATATATATATATACTAGTTTTAGGTCCCGTCCGATGGACGGGTAGTTTCAACATATCGTTATAAAAACAATTTAACAAATCACAACAATATAAAATAAAAAATAGAGTAAACT
>JAOEHQ010000013.1:58827-75889 GCA_025447715.1 Asclepias incarnata
AAACCGGCCAGGTTTTTGCTTTAATTTTTAAAAGTATCCGTTTTGTAGAAAAACCGGCCAGGTTTTTGCTTGGACTGTTGACTTGGTGAACCAGATTGGTTTAAAAACTGATTTATGTTTTTTTTATAATATAATTTCATAAATAGTAAGGAAATCGGGTTTTGCTATGGATCGTGCTTTCAAACACAAATACCGACACTCTTTCTCAAAAACCACCATAGACCATCGCTCTCAAAGTTATGTAGACCTACCATCACATGCATTCCACCACTCTTTCCCTCTAAGCGCTCTCAAGAGTCAAGTCTGAACTCTCTCGGCTTTATCGCGCGCCTCTCTTGGCTCTCTCTCTCACATCACCACCACCACCAAAGCCACCACACCGTCATAACGATCCAATGTTTCAATCTCAATCTCAGTCCTTTTATAGTTTATATACCATTTTAGCCTATATTTGCATCATCTTTACACGTTTATCAACTAGGCCTGTTGAACCAAATGGGTCAAACAGGTCACACAAAACCGATTCCGAAGACATTGGTAAAATAAAATAACTTAAAGGATATATATATATATATATATATATATATTATATTATATGACTCAAATGGCTCAAGCCGCCTATAAAGTATCAAAGCCCCTGTTAATCTAAACTACCCAATAAAGCATATGTTTCGTGTCTTAATTTTTAAAACTTTTAAACATTTTCTTATTTATCATATCATTTACTATAATTTAATATTTATATTATTTATATATTAATTAATATATATATTTTTTATATTAATATAAATATTCAATTTTAAATATTATAACAATAATAACAAACACATTTTTTATATACCCGTGTATTATGCAATTTAAAACCAGCAGTCGGCGCCGGCCACCATCACCTTTTGATGCATGTATTGAATGAAGTTTACGAATTTCATATACACTATAATTTATTTTAGTTTTTATATCATCCAAGATTGCGCATCGCGCGGGTACATTGCTAGTGTATAAAATATTCAAATGTTGGCTTTTGGTGAAAAGTTGATTGAGTTTTTATTGATATTTTAATTGAATCTGATTTAGAAATATGATGACTTTAGAAAGGTGGTAGGGGTGTTATTTCAAAAGTCAAAACACTACACGAGTATTTTAATTCAAAGTTGGTAGATTTAGGTGCTTGGAATGTTAAAAATAGCTTCTTATATGTTGCTGATGTATGTATTCTTGAATAAAAATCAAAACTTTATTGAATTATGTAGCTGATGTGTTAATAACTTTTATACAGATTGTAATTTGTGAAGTGTTGAAAAAATCATGGTTTTCTGGGTGTTTGGATATGGCTCATTGGTGTGGAACCCGGGATTCGATTATGATGAAAAAATGATTGGGTACATCAAGAATTATCGACGTGTGTTTGATCTCGGTAAGTAGTTGTTTAAAGTTTTAACATTTTATCTGTTTCTATTTTTACGCATCTTTATGTTAACTTGGTTTGTGAAATTTTTTTTCCGTCACAGCATGTATTGATCATAGAGGTACGCCTGAGCACCCTGCAAGGACGTGCACACTTGAATACAAGGAAGGAGCCATTTGCGTAAGTAGAAGTCAAATTTCGACTCTTTTTTTGCAATTTCAGTTGATTTTGAAACTGGTTTTTCTTCATATGATTGATTACAGAAGTATTATATATTTTGCTTGATTTGTTGAGCTCGGCTCAAATGCTAACTTTTAATGCGAATTTTCTTTCAGTGGGGAACTGTGTATTGTGTAAGAGGAGATGAAGAGAAGGAAAGATTGGCAATGGCGGTATGTATGATAACTGATAAGTTGATATGGCAAGCTAATTCAAGAATGTACTTTTCTCTAGCGGGCAGGGGTGTATTTGAGCCAAACATAGGTTTAAGTGTGGCTCATGGCAAAAGCTGGCTATTTGAAATTCGGCTTGTGGGTTTCCAAACTTGAAAATCTTGTCTATGGATTTGCTTGCCACAAGCTCGTGCCATTTTGGCTTTTACAGGCTTGTATTAATTTTAATTAACTCACTCAAAATGAAAATAAGTCCTTCAGAGTAGTACGATCAAGAGTTTTCAGTTCAAAGTCTTACATAAGATGTTTCTTCTTTCTTTCAGTATTTAGAAAACAGAGAGTGCGAGTACGATGAGAAGACCTCTGTAGACTTTTTTAAGGTAAAGATACATACATGAGTTTTTTCTGTTACTGTAAAGATTTCATCTGTTGCCTAGATGTATCAACAAATTCAACTGCAAAGCCAAGATTTAACATTTGCTAACTTTTGAATTAGGAAGGGGAGATTGATGGGCCTACTTTAACAGGAGTTATGGTGTAAGTCATTATATCATCTTTTATTTCTTAACTAGACTAGATGTGATTATGCGGTCGGCAATAAATGTTACTAATTTTTTACTAGTACATGTAAATAAGATCCACCGGACGTAAAATGCTAAAATAACTTACATTTTGGGGTGAATATTACAGCTTCACATCAACTCCAGACAAGGAAAATAACAAGTACTATCTTGGGCCTGCACCATTGGAGGATATGGCAAGGTAAAGTAGTTATCATTCTCTATTGCTTATCCTTCTCATAATTTTTAAGACCTTTGTTTGGCTGCTTATCTCATTATCATACATTTCCAGACAAATTGCAACTGCTTTTGGCCCCTGCGGAAACAACAGAGACTATGTTTTCTTGCTGGAGAAGGCAATGTTTGATATTGGTATGTTTTTTACATTCATATTACCTTGGTTGCCATCTATCGCTTTTACCATAATAGATGCTTCCATGATGGTAATTTCAACTATTTATTACTTTCATTGTCATCAATTGCTTTTACCACACGGGGTTCCTTCATGCTTCTTTTGTCCCATGAAGTTTTAAAGCGATTTCCAATAGAGATATCATTTTCGGGCATATTTCCATCTAAAATTACTTGCATGTTCATCGTCATTTATTGCTTTTTGCCCCACAGAAATTCCTGCTTATCGTTCTAGATGTGCAATTGTCATGTTACTATGTTAGACAAAACCTGAAATTATCACTCTAGCATTACTTTCACTATCACCAACACTATCATGATGGTCCTAAGGCGTCATGTTGAACCTTTCTCTAATCTTCCCTGCGTCCAGTGAAAACTACAAGTTGATTACAAGTCGTCCCGATAAATCTTGAATGCATCATTTTTGGCTTCTTTTCTGAATAGAACTTAATTTATTGACTAGCTGGTTAAAATTGGTAATTTTAAAATAGTTGGTGAATTAAATTATGATTACACAAGTTAATACTCTATTTTAGTAATAATCTTGTTTTTTCTTGAATTTTTGTGTAAGGTTCAAACCTCTTTGACTCATTTATTCTTAAATCTAATTTTGTTGATTTTACCCGGTTTGACTTCTTAGCAATGTAACATAACCTGCATCAATCGACTTGTGGGGTATATGGGATATATATTTACCTACTGAAGTTGCTTTTTATCTTCTACTCAACTCTGATATGTGTATACAGGTCATGAAGATGACATGGTCATAGAGTTGGCAAATGAAGTCAGAAAAGTGCTTGGAATCACAGGCCTTGGAGTACTGAAAGAGAACAGCAGCAGCAGCAGCAGCAGCAGCAGACTAACAGGGCCTTCTCATAAGCCAAAATCCCCCATGTCTCCTCATAAACTGATCCGCCTCCCTGAAGCAATTGCCATGGACACATAAGACCATAAGAATACAAGCAATAACTTCGTTTACTTAACTCCACTCAAACGGTGTGCAATAACACAACACTTCTCTTTTGTAGTCTGTTAACTGAACCTTTGACGGTTCATACCTGTGTTAGTCCGGATACTTTCTTCTATTGTAGGCATCAGAATTGAATCGAATGATCATATTTTTGAGTATAAAGTTGTAACACTTCAATGCAAATTCCCCATCAATGAATCTGTTTTAAACTTTTTTGGGATGTATTTAATCCGAGAATTGGTTGGTGTGAAATTGTTGTCCTACCTTTGGCTTGCGACTCTGCATCACTTGAGCGTTGTGGGGTTCCGCCATTCTGGACCACGCCATTAAAAGAGAATCAGTGGGGTTCCGCCATTCTGGACCACGCCATTAAAAGAGCATCATATAGTATGCTCCAAGTTGTTCATGGTCCATTAAAGCTACTGGCTGGTGGTACCAATGCTCCAACCTGGTCCACCTCATTACTATGGAGGTGTCACAGACTCCAAGCTGTTTGTGGACTGTTGTGGACCACTATATGGCTATGGAAGCATTAAAAGTCTCCAGGATGGTCGTGGACCACCTTTTCTATAGAATCAAAGCCAATCTGATTCTGTCTATTTGTCCCATTAGAAATGAGTAGTATACGATGAAATATATTATTCAGTTGTGAATGCTATTTCTATCTATTGAATGGTATTATTCATCATTTGCTGACATATACCATTTGTTAACCCGTACTGTTTGCTAATCACTGTAATTGATATTACCATCAAAATGCTTTGATTATCATTTAGACTAAGAGGAGTAAGGCGGCTTGATGAGGAGGGCGTCTTACGACACGTGGCATTTGCGTAAGAGGAGAAGAAGCCCCAAAAAATGATGGAGTAAGGAGGCAAGGGGCGGCAAGTATATATACTCTCTCTCTATATATATATACATATATATATATATGTATACACACACAACACTTATAAATTGGGGCGGAAAGTATTAGACGGGTATCAAATTTTTTTGAAGAATCCGCCCCTCAGGGCTCCTGTACATGCAAGGCAAATGGCGGCAGGGGGCGGCAAACATGCCCAAACCGCCCTACTCCGTTTGGTCTTATACTTCATATTCGTATTAATTTTAGGATTTTAAAGTTATACAAAATCATTGATTGAACATCAAACCGCGTCTAATAATAACACATTGCTAGGAGCTCCGTATGTGGATGATTGTGGGTGATTCGTGACTTATTGGCGGTTCCCGTTCTGGCAGTTTGACGCCGTAAAGTCTGTGTGTATTGGAGGATTCGAATGATTGTGATCGTGTTGAATGATGAAAGGGACCTCTCATTTTATATGAGAGGTTTGGCTTGGAGCCCAAGTTAGGAGATTGATAGATTTCGGCATATCTAGGATATGTATATCCGATTTGTTACCTATTATGTTTATCTAAATCCTTTTTATTTGGGATTTGATTTGAGTTATCTTTGGAAAGGATTTGAACTAATTTTGAATAGTTATCTCTTTCCAGAACCGAGCCTTCGTTATGAGCTTCGTATACATGGCCTTTCGTATAGACGGAAGGGTATATCATCAATCACAGTTTAACAATTAGTTTAAGTTATAATCGAGAACAAGGGTGATGCTTGAGAAAACAATCTATCTTGAAAATCAAGCCGCGTAGCTAAATAAGAAGTTAGTTAATCTTGAAAGCTAGTTATATATATTAGTCATTTTGGATATCCAAAATTTTAATTAATTAAACAAGTAGCTATAATTTTTATTTTTATATAAGATATTATAGATGAGTCATGTTTTATAGTTCATCATACTACTATAAATAGAGGAAGTGGATCTATATGTATTATAACTAGATGCATGCCCGCACGATGCGACTGCGATGGTGGTAACGACGGTGTGGTGGCGGCGGCGGTGGCGGCAGGGGTGACGGCGAAGGGTGGTGGTGGCGGCAGTGGCAGCGGCGACTGGTGGTGGGGGCGCCGGTGGTGGTGAATGTAAAAGTAATTGATGTAGAAGGGGGTAGTGTAGTTATTTTAAGGGTTGAGGGATCTATATTGTAAATTATTTCATTAGGGGTATTATAGGTATATTAGGTGATGATGTTTAAATTAGTAAATAGAAATGAGGGGCAAAATAGGAAGATCTAGAGGCTTTTTTGAGAAAAAAGAGGGGAGGGTTCCTCTTTTATTAAGAAGTATAGAGAAATGAGGGGCAAAATAGGAAGATCTAGAGGCTTTTTTGAGAAAAAGGGGGGAGGGTTTCTCTTTTATTAAGGAGTATAGATTTTATATCTCTAACGTGTTAAACAAGTAAAAACTTAAACTTTTGATAAAAACATTTGGAAACATATTGTTTCACAGGACTTGAACCAACAACTTATTGCTATATATAGCATGTTTCACGTACAACTTATTAACGAATGATTTTTTAGTTTATATTTTGAGATGAAAAGCAATGTAGGTTGAATCAACAAGGGGCAAAGTTGAAGTTATAAAGTTTACAAGGACCAATTATGTAGCACCAAAAATTAAACTACTGAATATCCATAATTGTTGCGTAGGATTTCATGCAATCGAAGCCTATATATAAATGCAACAAAACTAAACTCTAATAACAAAAAAAATATCTACCAATATAACTAAAGCAGGATTTATGTATCCTTTGATAGACATGTGACACAATTATTCAACATATTCGTAGTTGCTGCTGTATAATGTATATACTTTTGCAAATCATAACCTATGGAGTTAATTTTCGTTATTAACATATGTGTAGTTTAATCAATTAATGAAGCAATCGACGTTCGATTAGTTTTTTTTTTTTTTAATTAAAAATAAATGACAACCGATTTACGGTTATAGTCTTATAGATATAATCTATGCTTGTAATGTGCATTAATTAGGTTTAATATAGTTTCTTAAGATTGGTTATAGTTATGCATATGTCACACAAAAGGTTAGTTCTCATTTTCTCAATTAGGGGATTCTCAATCAAGCATTCAAGGGCGTACGTAAAGCACACAAAATTGGGATTTAAAAAAAAAATCGAGGTCTAAAGCCTTAACTTTACCAGCCTTACCATTGAAACACACATCACAGTGCACTTCACGTATACAGCCACATATATTATCACCTATGCTGACGTGGCAGTCTAGGTAGATGCAATGCCCATCGTTTTGGTGGCAGTCCATGTAGGCGTCCACATCATCTAACGTGCCAGCCTATAACATGTGACCGGTTACTATATTTAAGTGGCCGGGTAACTTGTTTCACGGCCCCTAAATGTGTCAATATATATGGATTTTTATTATCCTTTTTGGGACCAAAGTGTACATTTTTCTAACATAGCCCAAATTGTCAAAACTAATGTTTTATGATATATTTTTGTTATTTGCCATTTACGTGTTGTTATATGAAGTATATCTTTCAAATACTGTTATCTTTCTATGTATGTAGGAACCAGCCAAGAGACCCGTGTGAAAACACGAGTTGTAAAATATGCAATTTATATATTACATTTGCTAAAAATTCGAAAGTTTAAATACCTAATGATCAAAGCAGAGACTGTATGAAATTAATAATCACGAGTTGCGAAAACTGTTATCAAACGAAAGTTGCATTGCTTTAAAGGTTTTTCTTGATGCTTGTATGAAATTTTGATAAAATAAATTAGTTTAATACATTTAGGTAACCATTGTTTTTTCATGTAATAAACTTAATAAGGATCATTGGCTAAATTATAAAATAAATTATTGATAACGCAAATATAATGCGAATAAAGTTTCCTTTATTAATTAACAATTGCCTAAATTATTAAAAATATAATTACATTTCAATTGCTTTTATATACACTTGGTATTTATATTTTATAATTACATTTATATTTATAATTACATTTAGTATCTACATTATATAATTACATTTATATTTATACTACTAAACGTCTAAACAGAAAGAATGTAATTTAGCAACAAAAATTCTTTACTCTTTGTTAATTTTATATTTATAATTACATTTAGTATCTACATTATATAATTACATTTATATTTATACAACTAAACACAAGGAATGTAATTTACCAACAAAAACTCTTTACTCTTTGTTAATCACTCTATTTCTCCAAGTCTGTGGACAAGAAACATAGCGATCGACACAACCATGGCTGACAAGGTAAGATTTTTTCGTTTTTTGATTTGTTATTCATTTCCCTTCAGCAGTTTTTTGGTTTCTTCGTTTTTTGATCGACACAAATTAGGGTTTTTAATAAAGTTAGGGTTTCGAGTAACTTTGAATATATTGAATGATTATCTTTGTTGGCATGTTGTTTATGAAATCAGCACTACTTATAAAATCATAAACTAACCCGTAACTCAAACCAAATAAGGATTGGGTTATTTGGATTTGGGTCGGGTTTCAGGTTATATGGGTAAACATTAATAAGATGAGAAGCTGAGTTTGAAACATGTAAAACTTTAAATATATGTATTTTATAAACACTATATAATAATAATAATAATAATAATAACTCAAATGTAAAGCAACCGAGCCAGAATCACATTTTTGATAGAGGTAACTATATAATGAATCACATTTTTAATAAGAGGCATAAAAATTCTTTCAGGAGTTATTTGGGTGGATACAAATGAAAAAATATCACCCATAAACCAAACTAATTAAAATTATACAGGTATAGCTAACCAAATAATATCAGCCAACCCGTATAACCTAAACTCATTCGCATCATATCGCGTTATTTGGGTATGGTTTTTTTCAACAGCCCTACCCCTTACCATTGACTATCAGCTTAGTTATTATCGTCTTCTATTCTAAATCATTCACCTATTTGTAATCTTCGGAAAGAGTTAAACATCTTTATTCCACATAGGAAGCACCATATGTCCATATTTTAGAGAAATCGACATCTTGGTCCAAATCTTACCCAAGATAATTGTAAAAAAGAGAAGCAAGTGCTAAGAATGAAGTTACTCGTATGAAAGCGGTTCATTTGTGTTTTACTTATTGAATCTCCTAGAAAGCGCACAAAAACATTATGATACATCTAATAACTCAGGTAAATAAAGAAGACCAATGAAACGATACAATTATCATCAAAAGATAATATGATAACTAGGACAACATTATCAAAAACTACTAGCAAAGTCTAATGAAAAGAACTTCATAATGTCGACTAGAACAAAAAGCGTATGATACAATAAATGGCATGAACAAGATAAAGTGTGACATAAATAAGTTGAAACTAGCATCAATATACATTTGGTGGTATTAAGAAGAAAAAGGTGCAACAGCAAGATGTATTTTTCCCAAAAATATAATCACATGGGCAAGAAGATTGAGCATAAATACTGCAAAAGAAACATACTTGTAGATGATGTTTCCAGATCTTGAAGAGAATGAGCAAGATTTCTTACGGTCGGTCTACTCAAAGAATAGAGTATCAAAACATAAACAAATTTGGCAGACTTGTTGAAGCTCTTACCCCTGTTCTTGTCAAGATTCTCCAGAATATGAAAACACAAACCGATTTTGATTGGGGTAAAAGGTACTTAATCGGAAGCAGAATCATAGAAGTCACTTGGACATGGAGTCATAACCTCTGATTCAAGTGTTTGTACCACCCGGTGCATGGTAGGCCTATCTTCTGGGGTTGAAGATACACACTGAATTGCAACTGAAAGCAGAGCATCAAGGGTTTCTGATTCAACTCCCTCACAGTTCACATCAATGATTTCCCGTTGTCTATCTTCTGTAATTAAATAATTCAACTGAAAAAAGAAACAGGTTAGGGCATAAAAGAAACAATAGTTCTAACATTTTTAAGACAAAGAAGCAGGTATACTGTTTTTGTCTCTCATAAACATAGCACATTTGATAAAGATTTATTGATATGAGTTCGATTCTGGCATTATACATTTAAAAAGACTATTGTGAAGAAATCAATATCTTTTGTACTTTGTTGCAAGACACTTGACAATCATTCTGTTAAACTGTATTCTTAAAATTATTACGTTATTTACAAAAAACAATCCTTAATTTGAAAATCACAATCATTATTCTCTCTTAGCTTTGTTTCTATAGGATTAGTGGTAGCAAATATATGTATCTGTAAATTATGATTTTTTTAAACCATATTTGCCGACGAGAAATATATATATCCAAATTGTTCGAAGATACTTTGCCACAGTTGACTTTATCTTTGCCGAGGACCTTTTGACTTTTTGTGCTTGCAACAGTATGAATTACTGAACTTTAGCTTCAAGAAAAAAAATAAAGACATACCCAGCCAACAATATTAAGGCCCTTCTCAATGAAGGATGCATCGGTGGGCCTCTTCCCACTAATAACTTCAAGCACAAGTACTCCAAAACTATAAACGTCTGTCTTCTCTGTTGCTCTACCACTCTGCATATACTCTGCAATAGAAGTTACATACACAGATTTAGACGCACAAATTACACTTTCGTGCAAAAGTTTTTTTTTTTTGGGTAAAGATTTCGTGCAAAAGTTTGAATCTTGTATAAATAATTAGAGTGTCAAATACAGTACATAAACTATAAAATTACATAATAATCAAATAACTTAGGGGGTTTTATTCATTAAAAAAATAGTCTGAGCAACTTATGACCTTTTTCCTATTAAGCTCATCATTTTAGAATATTATCATCTGATATATTAGAGATAATACATAACGCGAACTGAACCACTTGTAGATAAATCAATCAATATTGCCACCTCTATCTATGAGACTACAATCCATGTCACTGTAAACAAAAATATGTGACCCTACCTGGAGCCAGATACCCAAATGTTCCAGCAACGATGGTTGTAATGTGAGATTCCTCATCCTCTAATAATTTTGCAAGTCCAAAATCAGAAACTCGAGCCTCAAAATTTCCATCAAGCAAAATGTTACTTGATTTTATATCTCGGTGTATGATTCGTGGAGAACAATCATGATGCAAATAGGCCAACCCTTTTGCAGCTCCCATAATGATGTTAAGCCGAGCATCCCAATCAAGTAGCTCAGCTTTCTCTGCAAATGAGATCATAGATATAATTATCCCTCGAACTTACATGAATATATATAAGATAACTAACCAAAAAACTGCACAATATTTAGTAAGGAAATGATAGTGCTAAAAGCAGATTATCTGAAACCTGATCCACTAGCATCATTATCTAGCAAATTGATAACAATAAACCTCCGATTAATATATATATATATATATATATATACTATCTCTGCCTCCAATAAGTGCAACACTACTACCTGACATGTATTTTTGTGATCACATAGGCTATTTATTTAGAGAAAATCTATGGCTACTATTGATGTTACCCACAGATTAACCACAATTCCTATAGATAGAAAAAAATTGATGTGTATATCCTCGTAATTACTTGCTCTATAATCAAATATATACAAAACAGTGATGGTTATGTTGATAGTAACCATAAATCTAATCTAATATACAGCAAGAGTGTTTTTACAGATTAAATTTACTTTTAAAACTAAATTGGATGTTAGGAGGCGCTTGGTTAATACTGAGGAGCAGGAAGGCAGAGCACTGACTTTTCATTATGCCCATTTATATGAAAACAGGTCGATTTGAGGCTATCCATAATAGATGATAGATCAAACGTATCCAGAATTAGTTATATATTAGATGGTCAAATAATTAAAAACTCACCAAAAATGTATCTGAATGCTTACAACCTGCTATAGCATTTCATTTGAAACCATAAAACTATTACTCATTTGAATAATATAGTATTAGTAAACATATTTACGCATTAAATATTTATAATACCAGACAAAACGACAAAATGGCTTGGCAGGTGAGCCAACCTATTGTACCATGCACTTATTGACATGAACATATTCAAATAATCAAATTGTTAATCAACCTTCCCAATAAACTGTTTTGCCACCTCTACCTACCTATAACTACCAAAGTTTTGACATGAACCTATCCAAATTGTTAATCAACCCGCCCAATAAACTGTTTTGCTACCTCTACCTATCTATAACTTAGAATGGATCATCCCAGCATACCCAATCAACCAATTTTAGTAATTCACATTCCTATTCTTAAATCAGATAGCCTTAAACTGAACCAATCATCCCCTACATGTATTTTCTAATAGAACTATTTTGTATTTGTTGTGGGACACAGGGAGTAAAAGTATATGTATGTAGAATACAAATATATTAGAACGGTTTACTTTCAAAAAAAAACGTTGATCCATCACTAGTCAAAGGTGACAAGCCTTGCATTTTAACTACTCCATACTCGTCAATTTATGATAATTGAATGCATGAACAGTCCTATGTACTTGTGTTATGAGCATAATGCGTGTTAACTTCGTGTGCTTTCCTACACCATCACAACCATGCAGTATCTGTCATTCACATAATGCATTGGAATTTCCCATGACTAATGGGGTTGGATGGGTTATATTACCATGAAGAGCTTCATCTAGACTGCCACCCGATAAGTAATCATAAATCAACAGCTTTGATGTTGGAGAATTGCAATATCCTCTTAAATTCACTAGATATCTGTGCTTAATACTTCCAAGGATTTCAAGCTCCCTCTCAAAGAAACGATCAAATCCTTCGTTCAACTTGACTATTCTTTTCAAAGCAAATACATTTCCATCATCCATAGCCAGTTTGTATACTGTTCCAAAGCCTCCAGCACCAATTACATGCTCCTCGTTCAAAGTTTCCAACTTCTTAATTATATCCTTTGAAGAGTATGGCAAATCTCCATGAAACATCACAATTGATGCACCTGAACCAATAAGAATCATTATACAAAGTATCATTTTGGGCACTAGCTGACATAAGTTGTATTAACATTCTCATCTTTCTTAATAATATTCATGAGACACCCATAGAACTATTATTAAAACCTCACCTCCACTGACATCCACTGCAAGACCTTTGACATCATTTTTACCGAGTTTCTTATAAAGAAAACAACCCCAGAAACACATAAGTGCAACCAAGAGCAAGGCACCCACGGTAGCAGAAGCACTGATAAGTAGCCGTCCAGAGTTCTTCTTCACACTCTGGCTTCCTGTTATAAAAGACGGCAAAAACGAACACAAAATATTATTACAAATTATTGCGCAAGTTAACAATTTATTACATGAGAGCAACTAGAATACAATATCATGCAAGAAACTATAGCAGACCTGTAGGCTGTGAGCCTGCTGTACCTCCACCATTATTTTTACACAACTGATTGATATGCTCTCCGCACAAGCCACGGTTTCCAAGAAAACTGCAAGCAGTCAAGTAAAATTTACAATCTAGTTCCATTATTCCTATTGAAGTTGCATTACATTATTTTTTGAGAAGTTGTATAACGTTCAAAGTTCAATGTCGTTAAAGCATTCAGTAGAAGTGAATGCTATATGTTAGACATCGTCACATCGATAACTAGTTGAGGAATAAATTATAAGATCTCCATCATTGAAGGTACACTAGGCATTCATTGTTTAGTAATTTAAAATCCCATATACACGATTACATAAGAAAAGAATTTTAAGAGCTCACGAGTTGGTTCCAAATTGACCAAGAGCACCATCTGATGGGACTGGCCCGGCCAGAAAATTGTTGGAGACATTGCTTCATAATTACAAGGAACATTAGTGAATACAAGGCTCGTAAACAAAATGAAATAAACTAAATGGGATGGAAGTTCATAATCCTTACAAAATTGAAAGGTTTCTCAAGTTTCCAAGTGATGTGGGAATACTTCCACTAAGAGAGTTGCTAGAGATATCCCTGCAACATACGGCAACAAAACATCAGATAGTTCTAATCTTCTGGATAGAATTTATCTCTTAACTTTGTGTAGTAGAATTTACAGTGGTGTAACTAACAACTTTTTTGAACAAAAAGTCATTCAAAAGTTGCTTAGAAGCTCAAATCGCAAATGCTATCATTGTGCCTGAAAACTTATATGGATGAATTGGATGATCATCCTACTTACAGAAGATACATAACAACTTACAATGTTTGAAGCTTCGAAAGATTTCCTATTTCAGCAGGAATAAAGCCACTTAAATAATTATTCTGCAAAAATCTGTTCAGAAATATATAAATTAAAAAAAGTAATCATTAGTATCTCAAAAACTCAACTCATGGATATATATAAGCAGGACGTCAGAAAAAAGAAGTTAACAAGTACAATGTTGTTAACATTAAGAAACTAAAGCTAATAGAACTACTGTACTTACAATCCTTGCAGCTCTGTACAGTTTCCTAACTCAGGAGGAATTGCCCCATAAAAGTTGTTGTAATGAAGATCTCTACATCACATGATCCATAGCATCAATAAACTTGCATAGAGTATTTGTAGTAAGCATGCACAAACATTGAAAGAAACCACGTACAAAAATCTTAAACGATCTAGCTTTCCAATATCTGCCGATATGGGTCCGCTCAGTTTGTGATTTGAAAGATTCCTGAGAAGTTATATGAAAAACCACATGAGTTACAATACTTGCATGCGTACACAATAGCAGATACTTCATGAAATGTTTTTAATGTGTTTGAAATAATGTTCAAGGTTTTAAGATCTTACAGATATACAACTCTTTTGGTCTTCAAATCACATGTTACCCCTTTCCATCCACATGGATCGGGATCCTCTGGCCTCCACTGACGAAGCAGGCCATCCGAAGTAATAATGCTTGTTCGAAAATTAACAAGAGCTTCACCTGAATAAATACAAACAAAATAGCATTATAATATACTTCATACATAGGATATCCACAAGCAGCCAAACATGAATAAACTGGCATACCATCAGTAGTGAGCCCTTGGAATTTGTTCACCAGACAACAGAGAAATAGGAAGTACAATAACAATAGCCCTTGAAAAACTCCCAGGTAAATGCCCATTGATGTGCTGATCAAGCATCCTACAACTCATCTGAGGCACTGGGCTCTAGAAAACCACCCCATCAACATATAATCATTTGAGTCATGATACCGTCTGATAGCTGTTATATTGACAGGTTTCATTAAATAAAATAATGCAATTTTAACGATTGTAATAGAAACAAAATAATGGAAAAAGATGTGAATATCAACATTCATTAAAGGTAAGGCCTTACATGCTATTGAAAATCAGGCTAATAAAGC
Source organism: Asclepias incarnata (assembly GCA_025447715.1). Lineage (NCBI taxonomy): Eukaryota > Viridiplantae > Streptophyta > Magnoliopsida > Gentianales > Apocynaceae > Asclepias > Asclepias incarnata. The sequence continues at coordinate 73,736 of JAOEHQ010000013.1, forward strand.
ATACACAATGAAATTTGACAGCTTTCCAGAGGATGCAAAATGAACGAATGCAGATGATACTAAAAATAAACCCTACAGATGCAGTGGCTTTGGGCAACAGTTTTTGGAGCTACACACCTGCAAAACATAAACCGAACAGATGAAAAAACTATCGAAAGTAAGGGGTTTGGAATAAAATATATTATCATGCAACAGTATGTTTATAAGCATAAATGAAGGCCGTGAAAGACAAAACGCATGCTTATAAGTATTACACAAGCAAGTTTGCATGCTCATGTAAAACTACAGCACATATACGGTACTAGCCATAAACTAGAATCATCATACACTTCAAAATGCTGGAGATATACATTCTAAAAGAAACAACAACACCACCTTCTTAAAACCTTAATACTTTTCGGATACATGGACTCGATATAACAAAACTTTCTAAAAGAAACAAAACAATAACTTCTTAAAAACCTTAATACTTGGCGTATACATGATCTCAATATAACAGAACTTTCCAAGGAAAACAAGAATGTCAGTAATCAGATCGTTATACAAAGTAATGCCGCTGCATTTCGTGTCCAGAAAACAATTTCGAACCATTCAGATACCTAAAACTCGTTAAATGCATCATGAATTATCATCAGAATCTCATGAAATAACATACATGGTTCCAATACGATAACTTTATTTCTAAAATATCTGAAATTTCAGTAAGTAACGTATATGAAGTAATGCAGCTTCATTTCATGTTCAACAATCCGTTCATTCTGATCATAGAACACTAATAGATAGTTTACAATCTCTATAACATCACCAAGCAGAATATTTTCAAATTCAAATTCACCAAATCACCCTTTTCCTCCAAATTTTGTTAGATGCAACAAATAATACCATCTCCACATCAACAACAATCAACTCCTACCTAAACTAACCAAACGCAAAACACGATATCGATAACTTCTACAAATGCTTAACCAGCTTATTTGTCAACTCTTACTAGTAATAATTAGTCATCATGATCATAATCATACATCCATACACAATTCCTAATTACATATTACAAAAAAAAAAAGAAAAAAAAAAGAAGGCACAATAATATAAAAAAGCTAATCTGAGACATGCAATTAACTAAGTGAACTACAGGTGAAGCTATAATCTGGGTTCAATTACGACAAAATTACATCAAATTAAGTTGAAATTAGATCGAAGAAAAAGGTAATTAAGAAAATAATAATAAACAGAATGACAAAGTGATGATATACCTTAGGGTTTTGGATCTGCGATTGATTGAGCTAAATAGTTACTGGTATGAATTTGTTGATATACATATAGATATATATATATAGATATAGATATGTATGTAATGTATAGATGTATAAAAAAGAGTGTAGATTTGTGTTGTAATTGAGAGAGGGAGGAAGGAAAGAAAGTGTGAAACTGTGAATGATGATGATGATGTTGATAGAGAGTGTGTGTGTGAGAGAGAGAGAGATTGGGGGGATGCAAGTGGTGGGTGGGGGTGAAAGAGAGTGACCGTACTTGCGAGTGATTACTGATAAGTGACTTGTGAGTTGTGACCGACGCTTGAGTGCGTGTGTATTTGTGTGTGTGCTACTCTGGACTTTTGCTTCCAGCTTGTACCAACTACTCTATAGTCTATACTACTTACTATATATATACACTTTGTTTGTGTACCAGTTGTTCATCAAATATATATTTGTTCTAGTTTTTATTTTTGAAATAGAACTCATGTTTTTATCCGTTAAAAATATAATTAATGGATAGTGGATTTTTTTCTAATAAAAAATAGTGGATCTTTAGTGGATTTTTTCAAAAAAAAATGGTGGATCTTTACCAAAAATGGTAGGTTTTTTATTACCCAAAAATTGGTGTATTTTTCCGCTATCCAGTCGTGCATAAAAAAACCGGGTACGAAAAAACCGAGCACGAAAAACCTAAACCGGAACCCAAAAAAACCGGTTCAGGTATTTTAGCAACCGCCGGTTCCAAAACCAGTTCCTATTTCGGGTCCAAAAATCGGATACAAAACCGGTTCCGGTTCTTGCAAAAAAAACCGAAAAATATCCGAGAAAAAAACCGGTCAACGTTGACCAAGAACCGGTTTGGAACCGGTTCGGGTATGGTCAAAACCGGTTTTGGTCC
>JAOEHQ010000013.1:75989-86442 GCA_025447715.1 Asclepias incarnata
CTGTTTATTTATTCATCATGTGACAAATTTATTTGTGAGGGGACTGCATCTATCAAATATGCAGTCAACTGCATATTTGATTTTCCCATATATATATATATATATATATATATATGGAAGGTAAATATAAGGTTCCATACCTAAGCTTAGGTATGAGACAGACTTATATTCACTTTTGCATATATATATATATATTGAAAAGTTAGTTTAGGAACCCCTAAAAAGTTAAGAACCCTTATGATGTCACCATCATATATTCCTTGTGTAGAGCCAACAGAAGATCAACACGTGGCTGCAATGGACACTAACAGAATGTGTGATATTCACCTACAAATACCCCATTCCTTTGGAGCATAGACCAGTGGAACACTCTGAGAAATTTACTTCACAAAGTTCTTTACTCTTATTATCAGATTCAATCTGTGTCTAAGATATCAGCTTGGGTTGTATCATAGTCGTCAAAATCGTACGAGTCACGAGTCAAGTCAAACCAAAGTGAAAACGAGGCGACTCGGTGGATGACTTGACTTTGCTCCAAACACGTCCGAGTCAATGCGAGTCACGTTCCGAGTCGATACGAGTCACGAGTTAGGAAAAAAAAAATTTTTTTACTTTTTAAACATAATTCTTTTATATGCTTTTAAATTTGATTTTATTCCAATAATATTCTTTTTTTTAGCTTAATATATAAATATTATATTAGATTTATAAAATAAATACTTGTATATTATTATAAAAATATATACTATCTAATATTCTAACTCATACGATTCGAGTCACGTTTCGAGTTACGAGTCAAAAAATCAAGTTTTCGAGTCTATTCAAAAACAACGAGTCGACAACTATGGGTTGTATCTTTTAGAGTAGAAATTGTTGGATTTTAATTTGTTATTCAACTAGGTTGTTTAGATATTTATATGTTATCTTGTTCCGCAACAACCTGTAATTTTTTGTAAAGGTCTACTTTAATAAAGAATTACTTTGAAAATTATATATCCACGTCAAAGTTTCATTTATTGCTTTACATTCATTACTGGTTTTACAAATTCTGTTTATTAGTTTAATCTTAAAGAAAGAATTTAAAACTAAGATTAAAGGTTACTAAGATTGAAAAGAGTTGTATTCACTCATCTACAACATATTGTGCTTATTGGATATACATGTGTATATCCTTTTTCGACCTAACACTAATTACTTTTTATTATAACGTGAATCAAGATTTTGAAATATAATACATGTCATATAAATTAATTTGTTAATTAGCTAAAACTTCGATCTTTTAACTTCATTCATAAACATAGATTTGTTTTTTAACTTATATTTGTTACAATAAATGGTTAGTGACGGTTAGTGATTTATGTTCAAATAAAGGGTATTCTACCCAAAATGTTAACTTTTCTTTGAATGTTGTTATTTTACTGTGTTTGATATGTTATGATTCGTGTTGAATAATAAGAGATATTTATATATCAGTTTTTATGATCGGATTATTATTTTAATACCGCACTTTTACATAAAAACCGATACTTTATATGTTGTTATTTTACTGTAGTTGTTATGTTATGATTCATGCTAAAAAGTATACGTCGTTATTTTACTATGGTTGATATGCTATGATTCGTGCTAAATAATAAGAGATCTTTATATATAAGTTTTCATGATCAGCTTATTATTTTAATACCGCGCATAATAACCGATACTTTTATAAGGTGTTATTTAACTATATTTGCTAAGTTATGCTTCATGCTAAATAATAAAAGTATGTTAGTTTTCATGATCAGATTATTTAATGATACATAAGTGTATACTTTGTGACTGATTGCTGTTATATTTATGGTTATTTTAATACCACGTGTTAAATGATAACCTGAAATGGGGAGATCTTAATATAAGGAGTGTTATAAAGATGAATGTCAAGTCAGATCATCCAGTTGTATAAGGTTTCTGAGAACACGTTATAAATTTACATATTATCACACACAATAAACGTTATGTCTTCCGGGACAACGCAGGGTGACAAAACTAAAAATAAAAATGGTCTATATCTTCTTTATATTGTCACTAAAAGTTGACTAAAGTTAGTGATTCAGCTTTGTATTGCTAAAATATGGCATTGTAAATATTATCTGTAAAATAGTAAAAACATGTTATTTAAAACGCTTCAAGAAAACTGAGCCAACCAACTCAACAACAATTCATTCAATGATACATCATTTCTAGGATACATGAACAAATCAATGTCTAAAAATTGAACCCTACCCTTTTGAGGATCAGGTTCAAATTCTACAATGAATCATGTTGCGACGGAAATTAATTTGCCGTGGGTAACAGAAAAAAAACCGGAACAAGTAGTTCCTAACAACATATCCCAGACTGCCACCCTCTCGTGACAATCAGGTTTTAACCAAACAAAATGGCTATCTAGTTTCATAGAGGCCTCGTGTGCCTCCCTGTAGCTCGGCCACAAAGTAGTGCGTTCTTAGGAATGGGCAGCTCGTCTCTCCAGGAATGGGCTGGTGAGTACACCCTAAGATAAAACTGTTGTCCCAAGTACTGCCTAACCCAGTTCTCTGATCTTATGTTCCACATTCCCACGTTGTCCAAGGCAATATAGATTGCTGTCCACGCCCTTGGATACACCTGTCAAACAAACATCTCCGTTTTTAGTACCGTGTAATCTAATTATGTATTGCTTGTTTGAATAATGTACATTAACAAGATCAAGTTTTACCTGAACAGTACTACGAGCAACTGTATCTCTTAGATTGTAGCGCAATCTGCTTGCTTGGGTCCACTGACCGCCATCCATCCCAACAACAAAGAATGAGTAGCCATCTATATGCCAGGATTGAACGATATCCTCCCAGTTTTGGAACACGATCTCAGCAAAAGACCGGAAATCAGCATGCATCACAGAGGTTGCAAGATATGCATTTCCATTCGACATCCTGTCAGGAATGCTTCCAAGGTTATAGACTCCACCAATCTTGAAGTAATCTGCTAGCTTCAAAGGGGTGTCTCCAGCAACAAACGACACACCATTGACAGCATATCTTTGCTTCCCGTTGATCCAAGGAGCCGAATTGGATAGCATAATCGTTCTGCTAGGCTTGATCATACCATAATGGTACGAGCCTTGTGGGTTCGGTCTGGGTCCACTCGCGGTCAGGTTCCATCTGATTCAAGATTCAAAAAGATCAGGATTTTATGTTAAAACTAATGAGCCTTGTGGGTTCGGCCTTCACAATTTGTATTAAATCACTTATGCGTGCTAGGAATGTAAAGTAGCAATATTTAGTGACACCAATGACCAAAATCTGAACTTTGAGATCGAGAATGCTAAATACAACTAGAACAATGCATATGGTCAGAAATTACCTCATGGTTCGGGCCTGCATGAGGGACCAGGCGATCTGAGTGGTGGGGCCACCAGGGGGAGGACCAGAAACTCCAATTCTTGAGTTCTTGTAGTGTAGGATACCCGTGGTCATGAGCACACGACGTGTGAATCGTGATGACACAACAACATAGTAATCTTTCACGGGTTGGTTGGCAGTGACCAGGACTGAAGCTGACTGTCCTAAGTGGAGATCTAATGAAGTGTAGCTATTCTGGACTGTGTGTGATCCTTCCACCTCCACAAGTTTCATGGTATGCCCTTGAATTCTGAAGTTAATTGATGTTTGCAACCCCACATTTGATATTCTAAATCGGTATGTTTTCCCTGTATATACATAGTTACAATTGTCAATAAACAAGGTAAAACTACTTATGTTTACCCTGTATATACATAGATGTCGCCAAAGAAACGTATATAGGTATACAACTTTATATGCACAAATGACAAACATATAAAGCACACACCTTGCTGAACTTCGAAGGTGTAACCATTCCAGCCACGCCCATTGATGATAAGCCCATCAGGATTAGAAATGCTGCGACCCATGTCCAATATGTGTCTTAGTCTCTACAAAAACAAAACATATGTTTACATACTTGACTTTTTTGGTGAAACACACTAATATCAATCGTTAAAACTGATACAAATCCTATATGTATTCAAGTTAATATCATTAAACAAGTTTCAAATTCATAACAATTACTATATTTAGAAAGATAAACATGTTACATTTTTAGTAAAATGCATTTCTGTTTGGATCTAAATAAGTAATAGCTTTGACCATGAACGTCAAATCATAATCTTTAGGTTCTAGCTGCTAACCTGATGGCCTTTTTTGTACCAATCACCAGCAAGAACAGTGTGATCTCCTGCAGGGAAAGGGAATGGTACTGGAATACGAGGGCGGCTATAGATTTTAATGCCTCCATAACCTCCTGCAGCTTTCTGAAGGCCAAGTGAAGGGAAGTAGAAGAAGCTACCAATCTGATCCTTTGCTTGAAGCATGTATGTGAAGTTCTTGCCTGGCGGGATTGGACAAGTGGTACCATAAGTACCATCTTGCCATGAGTTTCTTCGGTGTTGTAGCCCGTTCCTAGAAAATAAGTTTTGGGTCAAACGCATTGCTGACTTATACATTCTATATAAGATGGACTTTATCACCAATTGAGCATAGCTCAAGTGGTATCCACACCCGCAAAACACATGGGCCCCTGGAGGGACTTTTGGGAATAAGGAGGTCTTGGATTCAAGCCCTGCTTTCGGCGTGCCCCACTGTGTCAAGGGAGTTGCGTGGAACTATTCTTTGTGGGGTGGGCAATGGTTGGTGACAAAAAGGCACCCTGGGTCATGGGTGTCCTCGCCAATCTACACCGTTTGGGAATATCAATGGATTTTATCATGTCAAAGACTCAAGGCTCCTAGCTAATGTTAGATATAAACATACTATAATGACACTATGTTACAAATAAATTTATTTCAGGATTTTCCTTCATCTTTCATTATATATTACATTGTACATAAACTGAACCCACAAAATGTCGGTTTTCAGTGACCAAAAATGAAAAAGGCCATAACGTTAAAAAAAATAAAATAAAATGAAAAAGGCCTTAAACGCTATAGTCTATTTTCATTTCCTGGCCCATTCTACATATATGCTCATTAAACAAATAGCTGTTCCTAATTCATATGTGTATATATTTATATATATATAATGGAACCCACTAAATAAAAATATAAAACCAAAAATAGATAAGTAAATAAATTGGCCCTTTTTAAGAAAAATCAATATTAAGTGATTACATAACTATTACTGTATTTATTTATTTGTAAATGATGGGCATTTCCATCATGGAGGAATGCTGTATTGATTGTAAATTTGTTTTTGTTAATAAAATTAATGAGGTACCAACATTCTTATACTATAAAAAATAATTTAAAAAAAAAAAAACTATTACTGTATTTAATAATTTCTAAAAAAAGGTAAACTTTTCAAAAATTCCTTTTGAAAACTAAAAACAAAGAACTTTACAAGATCTAAGATGCAAAGCAAGATATGAATAACACATGGGGCCAATCATTTACTAGAAATAAAGGCTGCCAGCCTTTTTATGTATATAAAAATAAAAATATAAATTATCAAATATCATATGACTGCAATTAGCATACCATGTTCATATGATGATAAATAAAAAATAATAGTACAGATTAAAAAATATTAAAATTGTCAGAGATCTAGCAGACATATGCAACCATGAGCTTAAGCCCACACTCCAAGTGTACAATACTACAAAAGAAAAAAAAAACACATTTTAATACTCATCTTTCAATAATATTAGTCATAAGTTTTTTTATTGGAACATCCTTGTATGAGGTCATATCTGTAATTTACTTATTTGCCTTGTCTTTTGGTTTATAAGATTCCATTATGGAAGGGCATATATGAAATTTTAAGCACATTGTAATTAAACAAATGTATATTTATTCAAGGTTAAGCTTTTAATATCAAACAAGAATCATCTTGATTTCAACTAAGATTATTCATTAAAGTTAGTGTGTTTCTTTGAGTTTTGGGATAATTTAATCAAAGATTATAGGTGTCATTTACCATTAACACGATATATAGGAGATAATAATAATGTAGCTTTACCACATTTATTTTCACACACACACACACACCAAAAATATAAAAGATTTCTGGTAAAGTCTCTGTTATGAACTCTTTAGACATAGCAAACATATAGATAATACAAAAATATATTTCAGTTGATAAGAAATATTAAAAATAACACATTGATTCCTAACAAACCATGGTGTTGCTTTATTGTAATTATTTTCATTAGTAATGGGCAAACGTTGACAAAAAACCTCCATTATTTGAAATGCTAATCATTTGGATTTTGGACATTAAAGTTAAATTTGTGAAAAGATATCTTGAACGCAAAAATGTTACAAATAATCTATGAAACACAATATTTCCAGGTTCCTTGAATCTAAAGTTTTACATTTCAGCAATCATCTTTTGCTTTGTTTTATGTTCTTTAATTTGTGGGTCATCTATATATCTACCTACATCAATCCATATCCATTATTCCCATGTATATATTAAGGGTATATAATCTGTACCGTGAGCGGTACCCAAGTTGGGTAATGGGTACTGTCGCTCTCACATACTAGGGGCTCAGCATGTACATTTTATAAGTTTCAGGGGGCAAATGGAAATTTATTTATTTATAAATCTGCATTACGGATCATTTCCTTATATATTAAATATATATAAAACTTACCCATATAATATAATATAATAAAATTAGTAAACACCAATGGACTACTAGCATGGCGGTATGTGAATTGGCCCATCAACCATGAGTTTGCGGGTTAAAGTCTCGTAAGTGGCTGTTAGGCTTGGCTTATTAAAGAGGCTTATGAGCTTATTAAGAGCCTAATTAGCTTTTTTGTCCATCCAAACAGCCTATAAGCTTATCGGCATATTAGCCTTAATAAGCTGATTTTTAAAAGCAAACTGCAGCTTTTTTAGACTGGCTTATTAGCCTTAATAAGCATAAGGTCAACAAAATAAGCCAAGCCAAACAGCCCTAAAAAGACAAATATGATACATATTACCTAGTGAGTTGATATTATAAAAAATAAAAATAGAAATTTAGTAAACATACTCGTGTCCACATCACCTAAAAATAGCAATCAAGATCCAAACTACTAAAACAAGAACCATAATTAAAATTTGAAACATTTTTAAAAAAACTTACCAAGAAAGTAGAAAAGGCTCATTCAAGTAATTGTAGACACTAATAATCAAGTTATCATTAGTTACACAATTGATTTGAGGTCCTGGAAATTGGCCATTTATCAATATTCCCTGTAAAAAAAAAAATTCAAGAAACCAACAAAATAAAAAACAACGGCAACAACAGAGCAAATAATCAAAAAGTGATAAAGATATAAAATTGAAACCTGTTGTTTAACACCCAATGGATAAATGTCACCATAAGTAACTTTCCAAGTGAAAAACCTATATGGGTCTTCACCATTGATGCTACTGATGACTAAAAACAGAGCAAAGATGAAAACAAGATTTCTTCTTGGCATCACCATTGTTGTAAGAGAAAAAGATTTCTTGAAAAAAGATATACACTCTACATACAGTGTTGTTTTATAAGTATGTATATATGTATATATGTATGTATCTACATCTACATATAAAGGAGGGGGAAAGAATGAGAGAGATAAAGAGAGGTAATGGGAATGTGTTCGTATGTAAACAGAGACTCGTGAGTTGTCAGTATAATGTGATATAATCCAACACATATATAGAGATACAAAAAAAAAAAAAAAATGGCGGATCTCAAATGGGTTTTATTCTGGTGTGGCTGGCCTATGGTACAGATCAATGGATCTTTGATCTGAAAATAGTTTCTACTTTCTAAGCTACTTTTTTATTTTATTTAACGACCCGTTTGTTTTTCATTAAAATAAATAAAATTAATGGCATCTTACTTAATTACTTTTGCTTAAGTCAGATGTTTTAATAGGTCTAAATCATAACATAACCTCTAAAGATTTAAATGACGCCAGATCTCTTCTTCTAAACACTACCTTCAACTATCTTTCCCAAGCCAAAAGCATCCCAGTTCGTTTTTTATAGCAAAGACCACCCCATAACGATTTCTCTTCTTAAATCAGGCTTGTTACTTCGTTTTACTAATCCCCGCCGATTGTGTTCTATAAAGTTGTTAATTATTTGATTTTTGTGGGTTCATTTATAGTATCCATTGTTTATTTTGTGTTCCTTGTAAATGTAAATTATAAAAGTATTGTGTTGTAAACATAGTTGTTAGATTCTTATGAGTCACGAGTTGACTCTTACGAGTCGAGTTGAATTACGCCAAAAACGAGATGACTCTCTATGTGACTTTTATTTTCTCCAGACTCTTACGAGTCGGGGTGTGACTTGGTCCGAGTCAAAGCGAGTCACAAACTCATTCGAGTCAGAAAAAGAACAATGAACCAATTATTGTTGTATTTTATACTTATGATTGTTATATATTATATATTATATTTATGGTTACATCATTTTATGTGTTATATATGTATTTTTGATTCTTTTAATGCGAATTTGGATATAAAATGTAAGTTTATAACTCCAAACTATCAATTATGTAATATTTTGATAAATGTATTAAGATAATCAACTTATATTTTGTTTCTAAATATGTCACATATATATAAATCTACTATTTTATGTAATATATAAAATTGCCCTGACTCTTACGAGTCGAGTCACGTTTCGAGTCGCGAGTCAAAAATTCAAGTTTTCAAGTCGAGTCAAAAGTTACGAGTCAACACCTATGGTTGTAAACCTCTTTGTTGTGGGTTTTACTCAACGACAACATTAAAATGGGAAATATTAAATACATAAATATAATATATATATATATATATATATATATGTATGTGTGTGTGTGTGTATATAGACAAATATTTATCTTGGTGATGTTGCATATAAACACACCCAGAGGATTTATGGCACCATATCACAATGTTAGGTATTGGCTTGAAGATTTTCAACTAAGATGTGCATTGAATGGCAAAGAAAAGTTTAATCACGGACATGCTAAACTTAGAAATGTTTTTGAATATGCTTTTGGTGTATTGAAGGCACGTTTTTCGATATTGAAGAAAATGTCACCCTGGCCTTTGGTTAACAAAGAGATATTACTATTGCATGCTTTGTTATTCATAACTATATACGAAAAGAGGCTCAAGTGATAAACTTTTCCCCGAGTATGATCAAGCTGAAATGCTCGTTAATAAGAATTTAGAACATGGTGATGCCGGGGAAGAGGATATTGATGATGATGAGCCTCAATTGTAACACCCAAGTTTATAAAATATGGTTTTCAAAATTTTTCCAATAAACAATCATTAAATGCAGAAACGTCCCATTAAAACATCATCATTTCCTAACGGAAAATGTCAATTAAAGGTTTTGGTGTTACTTATTACATCACAACGATAATTCAAGAAATCCATAATCAATCCAAATGACCAAACATAAATGCAATCTCAATGACATAATAAAGAACTGTCTAAATAAATGAGGCATGCTAAGGTAAAAGTCTTCAACAATCAATCTCTTCCCAAGCCTCAATCTATAAGCCAATCGATGAGCAACCTGAGGAAACACAACATTTCAACAAACAAGTGTCAGCTTTAAAAGTCGAGTAAGATAACCACAGGTTGTATAAAAAGGTTGCCAATTAAATCATCTTATAAAACACCATACGCATGTCAAACATATAACAAGTAATATCACATATCAATCAATATGTCGCAATAATAAGATTACATTCCTACATGTGCCTAGCAACCTCAACCATCATATCAAGCGTCAATAACAATCTCATTTATCAATCATAGGTTATGCCATTTTCAATCTATAAGTGTGGCATAAATCACTTAAATCAATACAACCGTAAGATGTGCATAAGTGGCCAATCGACCTTTAAGGAACCTTGCACCTGACATGATGGGTAGACCTTTCGGTGGTCCATTGGCGTCGTTATGGATAGACATAACCAAATCCACAAGTAGGCCGTTTAGTAAAACATGGTGATCGGTCCTAACCACCCGACAAATTCAAATAATCATGACCATGTCGTAAGGAGCATCATGACTACCCCGTCTGACCAATCGTAAGCACACCGCCCCACACGAGGGTTATCATGGGTTAAGCTTAACACTTTCAACCGTAATTTATACTCGAGTAATTATCAGCCATTTCAATATTAGTATTTTAGGGGCCCTATCATGCAACCGTGAACATGACAATCTTACATGAGTCTAGTGTACTACATGCATAGGCCAATCAATCATCAATCATAGAATTGCAATCTCAATCAATCATACAATCCTAAGCAACATATCAATCGTTTATACTATCATATCAATCACCAAAATTATCACAATCATTTTAGCATGCATAATATTATTAACTACAATTAACTAAGGCATAGCATGCATGGATATCAACCACAA
>JAOEHQ010000013.1:86542-98684 GCA_025447715.1 Asclepias incarnata
GGCTGCTTCCATTTTTCTACCTAAATGGTAGAAAAGGCCCTCCAACCTTTGCATGGGATGAGGATCGAACCCATGACTTCTGTCTCCAGAGGCCAGGGTGTTTACCACTGATCCAACCATGCTTGTTTTATGTAATAGGTTATTAATGACAGTCTTAAAGGCTGCTAGCATTTCCTTATTGAAAAGGAATCCATGCATCTTTCAAAATTCATGTCCTATATTTAAGTAATTCCAATTACTATTATGCATCTAATGTCCGGCTTCTTTGTCTTTGTGTCATATATGTATATCTATAATACATTATGAAGAGTTTATGGGTATACATTAATAGTATGTCTTACATTTTAAAGATTGAAAAATAATCCTCTCGCAACTTAACACTTAATAAAAACTTTCATTAAAGATTGGGTCAAACTTTCCAATCTTCTTAATTACTACATAAAATAATCAACTTAATTTTAATACTATTTTTATTTATAACTTATTATGTTTTCCAATTCTTAATAGAAAAAACCATTTAAAATATGGTTTATAAAATAACTTAACTTATTGCTAATTTAAAATCACATAAAATATTATAAGTTAAGTAGCTATAATAATTATTATATAGCAAAATATGAGTTGTCAATTGAATTTTTATACGTCATATTCTCTCCCACTCTCTTCTATTATCCTCGATAACGACCGTAAAAAAACAAGATACCATTAAAACAGCACCAGATATCGTTGAAAATCAAAAGATTATAAGATATGTTTATCCTGTTGCATCACGTGTGCATCATGCTAGTAAAGAAATAATTATTTTACTTTTACTTAAATGATAATATAATTACTAAAATAAGGAACTGTCTTTTAATTATTTTTAGTAGTGAATTTTGATAATGAATATAAATTATACGTTTCTCAATACACACGGTATGGCTTTTATAGGTTGATACTTATGAAGTACCTAATTATTATGAAGACACAAGTTAACATATAAATAACATACTGGAATATGTATCTTAGAGGTGACAATCTCAACATTTACTTAGAGTCAAATGGGTTGAGTGGGTCGAAAAGACTTGAAGTGTAATGTTTAAAGCCTCTTAAATCGCTTGACTTAAATACATTAGATTGTCTCTTTTAATTATATAGTTTTGAATCATATTTAATATTTTGATTACCTATAAATAAACTTAAAAAAATAACACAATATTAAAGATTCAACCAGGTCCATTTTTACTTGTATAGAAAACTTGCCACATTCTGAGCCATTACCCAACCCGACTATATTGCCCTTTTTAATGTGTGTGCTAAAAACTACGGAGTACTATATATGTGCATCTACTTTAGGTTGCATTATGGATATAGATATAGTCATATTCAATCATGATACATCCATAAATGGATATGGTATTCAAACTTTGAAACTTGTGATTGGTTTTTGTCTTCCAATAGGAAAAAAGACTGGCAAGTGCATCAAAAAAGAATAGCAAGAAAGCGAGTTCAGGGAGAGTCCTTTGGAAAGCGTTTCAGTTTGCTTTTCGGGTCTATTCATTTGCAGGGGGACAAGATGATCGTGCTGACAACTTAACAAGAGAGCTCGCTCAACATATACAAGCCGACACTGCTCAATAGTATATACCACTTTTTGAAAAAAAGAACATTAATTGTCATGTATATATGTATAGTGAACAAAGCTTGTAGCACAATATTGAGTCATTTAGGTTGATATAGATATAAAGGTTTGGTCCAAGTGTATAAAATTGAACTTGCAACATCAGTATTTAATACCTTCTATGCATTATGTTACATTAATTCTCCTCCCATTTTTAGTAGTTTTAAGCTTCCTACGTATTCAACAAGTATTTGTTGGATGCGTATTAGAAAAGAATTGTTTTATCTATATCGTTTCTTTAAAGGACTCAAAACGGGCACATTAGGTAACGGGTAAGAATATATGATAGTTGTTTTGGTAACTTTTGAGTCGTTCATCAACCACATATTAAATGTTCAGTTTGAAATTTTCAACTCCAAATTCTCCCTTCTTTTGGTTGTGAAAAGTTTAGTTGTTGTTGGATCATATTCCGTTTAGGTGTTAGTTAAACTAGACATGCTAGAGGGTTACAATTTTTTGTTGTATCCAAGTTTAACTATCACGTTGTAAAAATATCTATTGTGTTTATCATATTATCAAAATACCTTAATGTACCTAATGATTGAAACCAAAAAATACGTTAGGCGGGTGTGGTTACCACTACTTTGCTCGACGAACACATTGTTGTCACCTCAAACATCTACATCTACAAACGATTCTCCGTGCGTTTCTTTCATCTCCCCACACAGCCCAACATAAGCCACACACACTTTTATTCTTTCAGTTTTCTTCTTTGACTATTTGTTCTTATTGCATTCTAGCACTTGTGGTTAAATGGAAAGAGTAGTGGCCAGAGTTACAGTAATTTGTGTGGTAGGTCAGTTGGTCACGGTCGAAAATGGCCATAGATTGTGACTAAAGTTTTCCTAGTCTCCTGAGTAAAGGCAAACAATACAACGATAATCAAACAAGGAAAATACAAGTCCATTCTTTTTTAAGTGTGTGCTAAGTTATGACTCTCATTTCAAACCAATGATTTAAAGACTTTCTGAGTTTAGGCAAGACAAAAAAAAAAAAGACAAGCCAAAGACAATTGTTATAAGGATGTGGTTGGAGATGGCAGTCATTATGAAAAATATCGTTTACTAGCTCTACTCAGTGACGGATCCAGGATTTCTAAAGGTTGAGGGCCTGAAATTTTTTCACCTTAAATTGGGTTGAGGCCTAGTGTTAAAAAAAATTACAAAGAAAAACTTGGTTCGGTTTTTTTTCCGGGGGGGGGGGGGGGTGTTGACCACCCTACTAGTTCTTTGCATCCGCCAACAACTCTACTCGTGACCGAATACATACAATAACACTATTTTATAAGCTTTTTTTCACTCAATGGAAATAAGATTCAACCTGGTGCTATGGAGGGTCTCAAATTGGATACCCTATAATGCCGCCTCCGTTAATTTATATTAGGGTGAATTATGATGGGTAAGTTTTAATAGGTGAGGTTAGCTTGTTTAAGCTAGCATAATGTGTGTGCGCAATGTAGCAGGAGTAAGTTTTTCCAATGGTGGTGTCGAATTATTTTAGTTGTTTGTCGCATGTAATTTAATAGTGCAAAGGATAACACAATTTGTGAATATGTAATTTAGATGTCATAAAGTCCATTTATTTTTATAAAAAATAAGAATACTTTTATGAGATTCTCATAATTGAAAGTAACAAACATAATTAAAATACAATAAATTTGTAACTAAATGAATTAATTATAGTTTGACTAAACATATAAGTAACATCTTAATTAAATTTAAGGTGTAAGGGTATTTTAGTAATTTTTAAACTAAAATTTTAAGCATTTAAATAAAGTTGTAAAATATTTAATATTTATAATGTATTATAGAAAATTTATTGAAAGAACTATTACTTTCATGTATAGAAAATTTAATAATTACTAAAAGTTTTAAACGTCTTAATGACTTAATATATAAATATCTTAATTGGCTAAGTCGTATAGAAGTGTTTGTTTAAGAATTAATTAAAAAGTCTTAGAGAAGAGAAATTTCACATGAACTCATCAGTTTTTCCAGATTTACCCTTCCATAGCCACTCTTTCATCCTCACTTCCCCATCTCGTTAAATCTAATGGATACTATAGTAATTTAAACTATTCGGTTGGTTCATTCGGGACACATAACAAACAACAATTATTTATAACCCGGCTTACCCGAAACAAACACTCTATATACAGACAGACACTATATCCAGACATAACTTAATTTGAAAAAAAAACAAACAAGCCTTAGTTCGAACAACATTGCCTTTAACCTGGCGATATTAGAAAAATTTATGGGTTATAAACTTCTAATCTCATAATGGATCAATTGTATTATTTGTGGATACATGCAATACATTTGCTATATTTCAATTACATAAGATTAGTTTTTAACTAAAAACTTTAAAAACTATTCTTTTATACTACTACCAACCATCATTTAAAGTTGTCAGTGAAACTGGACACCATTACCTCCATATGTGTGCCCTCGTTTTAAATTTTAAGATTTTTCTTTTAAGATTTAAAATATAATTTTATAGTTAAATTTTAAAATTTTGAAGAACTATACACGACTATACATATTTCGGACTTTAAGATAATAATAGGAAAATGCATTTTTCAAGAAGAATCTTGATACATATTTCGGACTTTAAGATAATAATTAATGCACTAAATATTCTTCTCAAAAAATAAAAAAGGTATCAATATTCTTCTTGAAAAATGTAATATCCACTTTTTGAGAAAAAATATTTGGTGCATCAATTGCATCTTATATGTGACTTTAAGGCACATATTAGACACCCCAACTTAATTAATTAAAAAAAAAAAAAGTCTAATAGTGATTAGACCATTCCCGATGCTCATTTTCTCGTGTATTTTCTCAATTCTAGCGTTGGCAATCCTTTATCCTGAATGCATTTTATGAGAAAGAGATAGACAATTTTCTCAAGAGAAAATGGGAGAAAACGTTTGCATGGGACAAGGAAAGAGGTAGGGGGTGGGGTTAGCCAATAATAACAAAAAAAGGATTTGTTTTATTTTTAGGATATAATAAATTATTTGAGAAATAAGTGAGAAAGAGGTATGGTGTTAATGATATTTTTCTGGAATATGAAATAAGAAAATAAGTGATGTGGCGCTGACGTGACAGTAAAAAAAAAAGGTAAGAAAGAGGTAAGGATTGGATAAGGCCTTAAATACTAACAAACAAAATAGAGTTATCGAAATAAATCGTCCCTGTGGTTTACATAAAAAGTCACCTTTCATCCGTGTGGTTTAATAACCTCACTGCAGTCCTTTATAGGTGTATAAGGTTCGTGCTCGATCCTTTAAGTTGACGACCGTTATCTCCCCTTCGTTAACACCCTCACGTGCCTCCCACGTAAGGGTATTTTGGTACTTTTCAAAGCATAAAGGACCAAACTTGATCTTTTTTGTTGGAAATTTCAAGATCTATATTTTTCCATTATCATCACCTATACATTCAAAATTACTTCAAATCCACAATCTGTATTTTTTCTTTCTCATCATCTATCCATAAAAAAAAAATTAAAAAAAATTAATGTATACACCATCACCATCATCATCTATCCATCCATGTGTATCTATATCTAAATCTATGTTTAGATGAAATACATAAAAACACAACAAACCCATTTTCAATAAAAATAACGGGAAGCAATGGACGGACGGAAAACGGGAAGCAATGGACGATCGGAAAAATAGTAAAGGGAAGATTCATCTATAACTCATTTTCAACAAACCCAAAATTACCATGACGTTAAGAATCTCATATCGTTTTCCATATGTCACAGTGATGATTTTTGCTGAAAATCCGGTAATAGAGTTTAGATTCGTAGATTCATCTTAAACTATAGCTAAGAAAAAACAAATGAAAGCTAAGAAAACTCACCACCACCATTTATTAATCCAATTCATCAAACATTTAACGAAATTAAAAAGAAAACAAAACCAAGGGGACACTGATATTGTTTTTAGATCCAAACCGTTTGTCGTCATCACCACCACTACACAAACCATAACCACCGCTACACAACCATAACCACCGCCGTCAATGTTATAACCACGAGATCTGTTTCCGATAAAACACCAAATTTGTTTGCTACTACCAATGCTAACAAAAGCTTTTAAAACGAAGGCAACATAAAAAACCAAATTCTATGTTGTTGCATAATTGGAACACCATATCTCGAAATAGAAGAGATATAAGAAGCTTGTTGTTAAAATTGTTAGTGTTGTTGTAATTCAGCTAAACATCTTTTTCCTATCAATCTGGTAGCCGGATACCCATTTGAGAAGATGGGTCGGTGAAGATTCAGGCACATGGTGACCGGAAAAGGTTTTGTGGGTCTTGGAGGAGAAGAAGAAGGTGACGGTGGCAACGAGGGTGGGTTATCGGAGATGGATTACGAGTGATGTGTTGATATATTCGATTTGTGGTTTATGTAAATATATAGATGTAGATAGATTTGAATTTAGAAGATTGGAATTCTAGTAATTAAGTGTGCGAGTAATTACGTTACAAAAAATAACGTTAAAAAATTGAAAATATTAGGTTAATAAGTTAAATAGAAGAGATATTAACCGCAATGATGTAACATTTTATTTTGTTTATTATATAAATAAATAAACGTTAGAAACACAAGTCATAGTTGTATGTTGGTTGGGGTTTCCAAATCTGAAGAATAACATCATCATCTATATCCCGCTCCCGGACGGCAAAAGGGCGCACACACACACACACTTGTTACGTGACCACTGACCCCACCCACCCCATTTTCAATTTCATTTTCATAAAATAAAAAAAAATCAAAAGTTTTCACCCCCTTCTTCTTCTTTCTTTCTTTCTCTTTCTTTATTTCTTCATCTTTTCAATTTCAAATTAGGGGAAAAACACACAAACAAACAAACAAACAAAACCCCTAATTTCAAACGTTCCGTTCTTTCTTCTTCATCTTCTTCTTTTTCCCTCCCGACCGTCACACATTACACTCACAACTTACACAAACTTCCCCCGATCCAAATAATCTATATATATATATATTAATTATATAAAATATAAATATTATATTGAAATAAAGAAATGTCGACGGAAGATGAGAAGTTATTAAAAGAAGCGAAGAAGTTACCATGGGAAGATCGATTGTTACATAAGAACTGGAAGGTTCGTAACGATGCTAATATTGATCTAGCCTCTTTATTTGACTCCATTTCCGATCCTAAAGATCCTCGCTTCCGTGAATTAGGTCCGTTCCTCTCTTTCTAGGGTTTCATTTTTCCTTTTTTATATATAGATATAGATCTATGTTTGATTCTTTATAATATCGATCTGTGTTATGTATTTTTTTTATAATTGTTGCATTGATTTGTTATTTTTTTATTTTGATTTCAGGGCATTTTTTTAAAAAGACGGTTTCAGATTCGAATGCGCCTGTTCAAGATAAGGCTCTCGACGCGCTAATTGTTTACTTAAAAGCCGCCGATGCCGATGCTTCGAGGTGTACTATTGTCTATTTTTTTAAATGCTTATTACTGAAATTTGATGTTTTATAAATTTTAGATGTTATTTTTTGGTTAGGACTAGGGTTTTGTAGATCTGAACTTCTATTGCAGTTACTGACAAACATACAAGACTGTATATAATTTGAATTTGATCAATGGATAGATTTTTTTCAGTCTATGTATGAGAATGTGAAATGCGAGAAATATAATGAATGTTGAGACGTGATTTTGTGCGTATTGGTGTAGGTTTGCCAAGGAAGTTTGTGATGCGGTTGCGGCAAAATGTCTTACGGGA
This sequence comes from Asclepias incarnata, assembly GCA_025447715.1. NCBI lineage: Eukaryota > Viridiplantae > Streptophyta > Magnoliopsida > Gentianales > Apocynaceae > Asclepias > Asclepias incarnata. Next base: position 93,983 of record JAOEHQ010000013.1, read on the forward strand.
CGGCCAAAGACCGTGGAGAAGGCGCAAATTGTGTTTATGCTTTGGGTGGAGTTGGAGGCCGTGGATGTATTTCTGGTATGTTTGACGTTCAAATATCACATATTAAGTATTTGAAGATTGCAAGGTTGTTTTGCATGCTCAATCATGTTGTCTAGTTTTAACATGTAGCGACAAAAACATACTTTATTGTGTCTGTATCTGCAATGCAACTTCTTAGGTTGGCATATTACCTGCTCCCTTCTATCAGTATAATAACTTCATGAATGTCAAAACCTAGTTCCTTTATTCTATATTCCCTTGATCTTTGTATATCTGCATAGTTTCTCTAATGCATGCAATATGGACTCCCTACCGAGAAAGTTAATTTTTATTGGAGTGCTCTCTGAATGATCAGCTAATCTGACAGGAGGAATTAGGTAGTTGATACCAGAAAGATTAACAATGCAATGACTTACTTTTGGCTTTCAAATATTGTGAAGAGTGTTTTCTTGTGTCTTGAAATTAACCAACTGCTAAATGGAATTAGGGGTTTGCATTGACGTATAATTCAAACTGTTACTTTGACAACATAAAGCTTGATTTATAGCTCTGGTGTTATTTTGAGTATACATTACAATTTACACTATACCAGCATCTCAAGTTCCCAAGAGGTTAGTGTGCTCATGACACACACATATTCGTGTATCTATTTGTGCTTTCAGTTTTTGAAGGTTTATTGTACTTGGAAGGGATTCAATAAACAGCACATAAATTGCGAAGGGTTGATATCTTGCTTAGTTTTTTTTTGGTTGATATCTTGCTACAGTTTGTTTGTCAGATTATTCGTTTCCTAAGTGTCTTCGTTTTTCTTGTTGCATTGTTTCTTGATAGGATGCTATGGAAAAAGCAATAAAAAATAAAGTGGCTAAAGCTGTTGTTCCTGCAATAGATGTCATGTTTCAAGCCTTAAGGTTTGCTATTGAACTATCTTGGTTTTAATAACAGAAGGTTTTTATCTTGCTTTATTTCTCTGCCATTTATAATATCGAAGCCTTCTGTGCCAATAATCAGTGAATTTGGTTCAAAGATTGTGCCACCAAAGAGAATATTAAAGATGCTTCCGGAGCTCTTTGATCATCAAGATCAAAATGTTCGTGCTTCATCTAAAGGGCTAACACTTGAGCTTTGTCGTTGGATTGGTAGAGACCCTGTCAAGTCCATACTGTTTGAGAAAATGCGTGATACAATGGTATGGTTATTAGTTATTATTGGTTTTAGAATATAATAATATTTAAGTTTTCTAAAAGTTTTAATATCTGCTTCTTTCTTTTTATTCATATATTAAGAAAAAAGAGTTAGAGGCTGAGCTTGCTAATGTAACGGGATCTGCTAAGCCTACTCGCAAAATAAGGTTTGTGACTTGTTTACATGATGCCTTGCTTTGTTTATTGATTTTTTTTTAGTAATTAATTTACTTCCAGTTGTAGTAACAATAATTGTAATGAATATCTTTTCCAAATTTTGCCAGATCTGAGCAAGACAAGGAACCAGAACAGGAAGTTGCGGCCGAGGCTGTGGGTTCTGGCCCATCTGAAGAAACTGCTGCTGAGGGTATGATATCAACTCAAATGCTATAAGTTACAATATTTTGTTGTTTCATGGTTTTATTTTTTTAATGATGTTAAATTGTGTTGGCAGTTTCTCAGGAAATAGATGAGTATGAGCTAGTTGACCCTGTTGATATCTTAACACCTTTAGAGAAGTCAGGGTTTTGGAATGGGGTGGTCAGTGATAGTTCTTTCTGTTTTACAAATTTCATCAACCATGCTTTTTTTTATTTATGTTGTTAATGTTTATGTTCACCCGAAAACCATATGTTCTGGTACTCTTTTCAGAAAGCTACTAAATGGTCTGAGCGGAAAGAGGCTGTTGCAGAATTAACTAAGCTTGCTTCAACAAAAAGAATTGCTCCTGGAGATTTTACAGAAATTTGTCGTACTCTTAAGAAGGTATATATAAATATCTTTCTTAATCTTCCCAAAAATACCTGAATCTTATTTGTTATTTATGGGAAGTGACTTTATCGGCATTTCGCAGTCGCAATTCTCACTTGCTATTCTGTTTGTAGCTTATAACAGATGTAAATATTGCTGTCGGAGTGGAAGCAGTTCAAGCCATTGGCAATCTTGCATTGGGATTAAGAACTAATTTTTCTGCAAGTTCACGTTTCGTGCTGCCTGTTCTTCTTGTAAGTGTACATTTTATCATTTTTTATAAAAAAATTTGATAGAGATATCAGTGATGGCAGCTACCTTCTATTCAAATCAGAGAGTCATTGTTATGTTAATTCTTAGGTTTCTTATATTTGGTATTGTTTCCATGCATTTTGTCATTTTGTTTTACAAGTTCTGTTTTTTATAGGAAAAACTGAAAGAGAAAAAGCCTACCATGACTGAAGCGCTCAATAATACTCTTCAAGCAATCCACAAGGCTGGATGTGTGACTCTGGCTGATATTGTTGAAGGTAAGGTTTATACTTATTGAATAGAAATCTTTAAAGGAGAATCTGTCGGTTTTTTGTGTTTATGTTTATACAGCACTATTGACTATACTGTTGTCCTTATTTACAATAAGTATGATTGCTTCTTCACTCTATAAGAGTTTTGATCTATATTTTTGAACTAAGAGGTTTCATCACTTCATGCCATTCTGTTCATCAAATAGGCAGTCTGTGGGTTTACTTTTTTTTTTCCGATGCTTCTACTTTTAAGATTTATGTGCATATTACATAGTATTGTTATTGTGAAATGTAGGAAATAGGAACCTGTGCATATTCTACTTTTTAGATTTATGTGCACATTACATATTATCGTTATTGTGAAATGTAGGAAATAGGAACCTATTGTTCATTATGATATTCGTGTGGTCATATCAATGATATTTTGCTTTTCAATGTCCTAACATCTGGGCGAACTGGTTTTACAACAGATGTTAAAGCAGCTGTCAAAAATAAAGTTCCACTTGTGCGTTCACTTGCATTGAATTGGGTGACACATTGCATCGAGACGAGCAACAAGGCTATCATTCTGAAAGTGCACAAGGACTACGTTCCCATTTGCATGGAGGTTAGTGAACTAGGACCAGCTCTTAAATGATTGTTGACCACTTATTTGACTATAATATCTCACAGAATTTTATGAACAAGCCTAAAATGTGGTGCGGTGTTGTCACATTAAAAGTATTAGTCAACTAAATAACTTACAAAACAGTAAATTTTATGATCTATCATTTTCTTCACTTCCTGTGCATGCAGTGTAACATTGGTGTGTAAAATTCAGTGTTATTGTATTTTCTTGCCAATGACACAATCTGGATTGAAAGAAGTTTTTTGGTTTTTGTAGTGTCTTAATGACGGGACACCTGAAGTCAGGGATGCTGCATTTTCAGTCTTGGCAGCAATTGCTAAGGTATACCTTCCATTTTTAAATAGATCAGTGCAACTAATATTATTCTTGGTTAAAAGTTGTCCCTTATGTTTTTGCCGCAAATGATATCTTTTTCTGCTAATCCTTTGTAGTCTGTTGGCATGAGGCCTTTGGAGAAGTCATTGGAGAAACTTGATGATGTCAGACGTAAAAAACTATCAGAACTGATTGGTGCTTGTGGAGGTGGCACTTCAACTGTGGCAGGCTCAGGTTTTAAGATTTTTTATTTTCAGTTTTCATTATTATTCACATTTCACTTAAACCAGAGCTACCCATGTGATTTTAAGAGTCACCCTATTGATTCTGTTTTTTTTTTGGGTAGTTGTCCCAGCATCAGGTGGAGCTGTATCATCTGCAGATGTATGTTTATTTTGTCATCTCTTTAATTTTTATGTGTTGTTAACTATTTATTAATATTTTCAAAGTAACATGTTCATGTATTTTTAATTTTTAGTTTATGGTACTCATAGATTGTTTTAATATGATATTGCTAATATAACTGCCGCAAAAACTTGCATGCTGTATTTGATAGCAAAGAAAGTATTTTAGTTAGGGTGAAGTGAGATTTATAACATAAAATCACATGACATTATTTGCAGGCTTCTGATGGAGGCTTTGTTAAAAGGTCAGCAGCAAGCATGTTGAGTGGAAAGAGACCTCTTCCAGCTGCTGTGAGCTTCACCAATACTACAATCTCATGGTTTTTGTTGAATTATTGATATGTCTTATCCAATTACTTGATATTGATATTAAATATTAATTTTCTGTCTCAAGCCTGCTGCTAAAAAGTCAGGTCCTGCAAAGGCTGCTGTTGGCAAGAAAGTAGATGGACCAAATCAAACGAAAAAAGTCGAACCTGAAGATGTTGAGGTGAGTTACTTGTCAAATGTCAACACACACACACACACACATCTTATGTTGTGGTGATACGTATTTTATTTTAATGTTTCATGCAGCCATCTGAGATGACCCTGGAAGAGATTGAAAGCAGATTAGGATCTCTTATTCAAGAAGATACTATTACCCAATTGAAGAGTACTGTATGGAAAGAACGACTTGAAGGTTTCTCATTTTCATAACTTTGATAAATAAGAATGAAATAAGGGCACGTTTGGTAGGGAGAAATTTAGGGAAATGAAATGAAGCAGAGAAATGAAATTAACTGAGAAATTCAATGAATTCCTTTGTTTGGTAATGACAGAGAAATTAATCTGAGAAATGAACGAAAATCATTTCTT
>JAOEHQ010000013.1:98784-111340 GCA_025447715.1 Asclepias incarnata
CATATGACGAGGAGAGAGACATGCTCATATGCATATTTATGCACATATGCTCGTGTGACTGTTCATGCACATATGTTCATATCCCCAGTCACATCTTCAACTAATCACCCAATGTTCATATGTGGATCGTCTATACCGTTCACATTTGGAATAAAAATAAATAACACGTATTAAAAATGGCAAAACAAACCAGATCTTTAGTTTACAAACTAAAAAGAATATACATGTCTTGATTCATAATGTTGAATACTCTAAATTAAAATATAAAAGAACAAACATAAAGCAAAAAGATTGATGAGAAAAGCATGGAGTGGTGGACTAATGGATTTAAATGCACAGCAAACAAGATGTATACAACTTTGAACTTGTATTATTAGATCTTCTTTCTGGGAAAAAACCAATAGATACATCAGAGTTTATAGAAAATTGCATAGGGTTTATAGAAATTTTCAAAATGTGGACGTGATTATGGAAAAGCTTTATTGAGAATATCGTGATTACAATTTTTGGATAAGGAAAGGAATATTATTTTTAACTGCAAGAGGTTTTTTAGGAATTAGAATAAGAATTAAATACAATTAAATTAAATAGATAATTATACAATTACGTACACTAATGCCCTTGAATATTTATTTAAAAAAGAGTTCCTAAAGGTTCCTGACATTTTAGGGGTTCCTAAAGTAACTTTTCACTTAGTATCATTTTTTTGATAAATGTACCACAATTGTGTATTACTGACTTGTACAGTCAGCTATAAAATTTATACGTTGTGGTACATTCATAAAAAATAGTGTTACGAATTGAATATCGCCTCAAATGGATCTCCTACTTTAACGAATCTATTTGTATCTATTTTTTTTTATTATTATTCAAAGATTTTGAGCAATAAAGTTAACTAGGAATGTACCAGCGCGATGCGCGGTGGTGAATGATTTTTAAAAAAATTTAAGTTATAGTATATAAAATTCGTAAACTTCATTCAGTACATGCATTAAAAGGTAATGGTGGCCGGCCGCCGGCTTTGCCGACTGCCGGTTCTAGACTGCATAACACACGAGTATATAAAAAAAATGTGTTTGTTATTATTTTTAGAATATTTAAAATTGATTATGTAAATTAATATAAAGATAATATATAATCAATTAATATATAAATAATATAAATATATATATAATATAAATATAAATATTAAATGATATGATAAATAAGAAAATATTTAAACTTTTTCAAAAATTAAGACACCCTTTAAATACATTATAAGATATATTGATATATATATATATATATATATATTATATGGTAATCAAATTTAAAGTTAAATACTTTTTTTACATCACGATTGATTATCGATGGCAGGTAGAGCCGGATTCTGTCACCCTTAATTTTCTTTTACACTTTTAGTTTATATTTAATGAGATTAATGAGAATAATATTATTGTTACTATTCTTATTCTTATTATTATTAAACAATAAAAAATTGTTTTTGTCTTGTTAAAAAGTTTGATGAGAAGGGTAAATAAAAGGAAAGGTTTGCCTTTCAAGAAAAAATAATAATATAATAAAAAAAATTAAAGGAAAGGTAATACTAAAACAAACGGCGCAATGGAATTGGGCTAACCCTAAACCTACGCATCTTTCTTTATTTTATATCCACCCCACACCCACCACCACCACCCACTCACCCTAATCACGTCTTATAAAATGACATCACCCCCCCTCATCTCTACACACACACAAAAAAAAAACGTACATTACACAACCACAAGAGCGAGAGAGACAGAGAGAAACAATTTTTAGAGAGAGAAACAAGCAAACAAAAAAATAAAAATAGGAAAAATATCTTTTTTTTTTCTCCAGATTCTCATCACGGCCGCTTATTAGGGTTTCTTGTTCATATAACCATCATCGATATCCATCTATAATTTTCCCCCAAAAAATTATCAGATCTAAATATACACACACATATATACATATATATATATACTTATAAATTTGCTGTACGAACAGATCAGATCAGATCCGTCATCATCCGTCCGTCCAGATCTAGCCCTAATTTTGGCCTATTTTTGTTTTGTTGTTATCAAAACTCTCATACACATACACACAGATCAAGATCTGTTACTATATTTTTTGTGTATTAATTGTGACGTCATAATCGAACCTGGAAAAACTTGATTGATTGATGAGATAGATACATAGATCTGTATGTATATACACTGAACAATAATTTCAAGAAGACCAAAGGGGTAAAAAAAAAAAGTAAATAGTAACAAATTTATGTTTTAAGAATCTGATAATTTTTAATTTTTTTTCTTGATTTTTTTAAATATTAATTTTTGATGATGAATTTTTGAAGGAAGAAAAAAAAAATTATGTATAAATCAGTGGTGGCTGTATATGATGGTGAAAGATTAGTTGGTGATGTTGAAGTATATTATAATCCTCAATACCAGAACTCATCAACAACAAATATTAGAGAGAAATTGAAGGATAAAATCAGGATATCATATTATTCAACACCAAGTGAAAGATGTTCACCACTTGCTGTTCTTCACACAATCACTACTTCATCAACGACAAGTGGTATTGGAATTTGCTTCAAAATGGAGTGCTGCAATTCAACTTCAAACAAGTCACTTCTCAGTCTTTTGCACTCCACGTGTCTCAGGGAGAATAAGGTATAAATATAAATATTATTACTATATTTACCCACAACTGCAAACACAAGATTAATCAACTTAAAAAATTAAGTAAATAAAAAAAAATAAAGTAAAAAGATGACAGTAAATATTGAATTTTAACTGAAACCCTTTTGTTGTAAGGACTTTTGATGGACAAAGATGAGACCTTTAATCAAAAACGTTAATAAATCTTCATGATGAACAACCTTTTTGGACTGTTTCTTATGTTATTCAAGAAAATTGTCAAGACTGATGATGATATCGGTGTTATGATTTGCAGTAGTTACAAAGAAAATTACAAGGAAATTTTGGACTGGTTTTCAGAGGACTGTTGTTTTTTGACTTCAAATTTGTAGAATTTTTTGGACTGTTTCTTATATTAAATTTATATATAATGGATGTTATTCTATTGAGAGAAAACTATTGACTGGAAAGTTTTGTTGGGGTGTACCTAAACTTATAATTTGGATATGGTGATTCTTCTTTGAATAATTTGGTTCCAGAAGAATATTAGTAATAAACCATATCTGAGTCTGAGACGCTTGTGTTGTGCTGAAAACGTGATGGGTTATTGTTCTTTCAGATTATGCAGTCAGTCTAAAGAAAACCCTTGAATTGGTTTTACTGGAGATATTGGTTGGTTCGGTTTTAATTAATCGTTGAAATAGTCTGATCAAAATACCATTCTAACCTTGGATTAGTTCATCTGCATCATAGCGCATGAAAATACAATACAAGTTGTCTAGATATTTATGGCACAATCAGGGTGTTAATTTTTCTGATATTTGCATCCACATGTTGACTTGTGCATTTATGTGTAGTAAGTATTTATCGCCTTGTTATAAATATATGCATATCTGGGAATTTATTCAGGAGTGTCATTTCATGCTGATTTGGAACGCTTTAGTGGCGTTATTTGATTTTGTTTCCCTCTTAATGCGTTGTTGACTGTACGTCCCATGTGCAGACTGCTGTTGTCACACTTGGCGGAGAGGAGCTACATTTGGTTGCCATGCGCTCTAGGAGAAATGATTTGTCTCCGTGCTTTTGGGGGTTTAGTGTTGCGCCAGGACTTTATGAGTCATGCCTTGTCATGCTGAACCTGAGATGTCTTGGCATCGTATTTGACCTTGATGAAACGCTCATAGTAGCCAATACTTTGCGGTCATTTGAAGACAGAATTGAAGCCATACAAAGAAAAGTTAACTGTGAAACTGATCCACAACGTGTTGCCGGTATGCTTTCTGAGATCAAACGCTATCAAGATGATAGAAATATCTTGAAACAATATGCAGAGAGTGATCAAGTTGTTGACAATGGCAAGATAATTAAAGCACAATCCGAGGCTGTCCAAGCGTTGTCAGACAATCATCAACCTCTTGTCCGTCCACTCATAAGATTACAGGAGAAAAACATCATCCTAACCCGCATCAACCCACTCGTATGTATTTCTACTAATCTGCTATCTTTTATTTATTTATTCAATATTTCATTTAAACCTTTGCATTTTTACAGATTCGTGATACCAGTGTCCTTGTGAGATTGAGACCTGCTTGGGAGGATCTTAGAAGCTACTTGATGGCAAGAGGACGGAAGCGTTTTGAGGTCTATGTCTGTACGATGGCTGAAAGAGACTATGCTTTGGAAATGTGGAGGCTTCTGGATCCAGATTCAAATCTAATAACCACAAAAGAGTTATTGAACCGCATCGTGTGTGTGAAATCTGGTAAGTTGTATGCCAATTAGTCATTACCTTGTTCTAAAAGGTTATATGAGTAGTTTATGGTCATACTATTTTTCTAATCCATCAGGGTTGAAGAAATCACTCTTTAATGTTTTCCAAGATGGAAACTGTCATCCCAAGATGGCATTAGTTATTGATGATCGTCTGAAGGTCTGGGATGAGAGAGATCAACCACGTGTTCATGTTGTTCCCGCTTTTGCTCCATATTATGCTCCTCAAGCTGAAGTACTAACTATCCTCATTAAATTTATTGTCTCACTCAATTGATTTCTTCAATTCAAAAATTGAATGTGTTTGTGTTGTTAGTATCCCTTGTTATGATATAATATTTGTTTGTGCATCTTTGTGCTTTTAGGCAAACAGTGCTGTTCCTATTCTTTGCGTTGCTAGAAATGTTGCTTGCAATGTCAGAGGTGGTTTCTTCAGGTAAGAATGTGCATTCATGCACTCTAGTTTTGGTTAAGATCCAACTTTATATATATTAAATCTGTGTTGGTTTTTTTGGCATGACAAGCTTTATCTTTGAACAGAGACTTTGATGATGGCCTTCTGCAGCGAATTAATGAAGTTGCATATGAAGATGAAATCAAAGATATCCTGCCTCCAGACGTGAGCACCTATTTGAGTTCTGAGGTTAGTGATGCTAAAGAGTTGAGTTTCACTTTTTCCTTTTTTTGTGTATTTATTATGATGTCTGAATATATTATATGAACTGCTTGCGGTCCAGGATGATGCTTCTGCTATCAATGGGGGCAAAGATCCACTTGGTGGCTTTGATGGAATGGCTGATGCTGAAGTAGAAAGAAGGTTGAAGGTAAATACTCTTTTATATTCTTCCATTTCGATAGCGTTTGCTTTTTATTTCAGATTTTTAAGAATATTGATAGTTTAACATACATATCTTGTGACCATTCAGGAGGCTGTTGCATCTTCATCCATCCCCCCAGTTATGGCTAAACCAGATCCAGTAATCAAGACAAGTTTCCAGTACAATACTGCACCTACATCAATGCCTATCTTGCAGGCAAAAGTTCCGGGCCCAATTGTCCAATACCCCAATAAGCAACTGCCACCTGCACTTGAGGCATTGAGTCAAGTGAAACTTGAGGCATTGAGTCAAGTGAAACTTGAACCACTGAGTCAAGTGAAAGTTGAACCTCTGAGTCATGTGAAACCTGAACCTTTGACTCAAGTGAAGCTGCCAGAAACAAGCTTACATAGTTCTCCGGCAAGAGAAGAGGGTGAGGTGCCAGAATCTGAACTAGATCCGGATACAAGGAGGAGACTCCTCATCTTACAACATGGTATGGACATGAGAGAACAAAAAATCAGTGAACCACCTCAGTTTCCTGTGCGGCCTCCAATGCCAGTTGTTGCTCCTCGAGTTGAGCCACGTGGAGGGTGGTTCCCAATGGGAGAAGAGATGGGTACAAGACAAATGAACCAAATCACACCTCCTAAAGAATTTCCTTTGCATTCGGACCCTATGCTTATCGAGACTAAACACCCTCTTCATGCACCACCCTTTGTTCACAAGGCTGAAGCTCCTATATTGCCTGAAAGGGCTCTTGATAATCAGAGGCTTCCTAAGGAGGTAATTAATGTTACACTGCTCTTATGCATTTGGCTAGTTTATATGCTTTATATAAATATAAATGCATACATATATATTTGCAGGTTCTTCAAAGGGAGGATAGGTTGTTAAGCCATTCACCGCCTGTTTATCCCTCGTTTCCTGGTAATGATTAATTTCTTAACTGCCTTGTAATGGAAGATGAACTTTGTCAGATGCATGTGTTGTAACATTTTGACCAGCATATTAAATTTTAAATATTCACGATCAGTGTTTTTTTATTATTTATTATTTTTTATTCACGATCAGTGTTTTGGTTTTACTAAATGTAGAATTGCTTGCTGTGGAAACGCTTAGCTTTCATCTGTAAATTTGATGAGCGGGATTAATCTTGTTACCATTCTGTTGAAGTGCTAAAGGAAATTAGGAAAACGTGCTTGTAGACAAATTAGATTCTTGGTCTAACACTGAAACTCAAAAATCTAAATTGTGATATCTTACTCTAGATTTAAACTACATTCTTAGAGAATTAAAAATGGTAAAAGACCATAAGTTCGGAAACATTCTGGATCTTGTAACTGATATCTAGTTGGCTGTATGAGCTCGCGTCTTAACTAACAATTGTAGCAGGAATCAGAAGTTAGCTTTTTAATACCATGATTGTATTTTGAAGGTGAAGAAAGTTCGCTGGGTCAATCATCATCCAGCAACAGGGATATGGATATTGAAGGTGGTGGCAGTGATACGTATGCGGTATCCCCAGCTGAATATCTACATTATATTGCCTTCAAGTGCGGAACCAAGGTATGAGAACAATGAGCAATCCTCATTCACCAAATCTTCTAATAACATTTCATTATGTTTTCAATCAACAATGATCAACTAAATTAAGATTTATATGTAGGTGGAGTTCAGGCAGGCTCTGGTATCCAGTATGGAACTGCAGTTTTCTTTTGAGGTATACAAAATTCCTTTTAAGTTTTAATATATTATTACTTGAGGGACAATTTCCGAGTCGTTAAATTTGGGTCAAATCATTGACTGTCTTTTACAGGTATGGTTTGCTGGAGAGAAAGTCGGGGAAGGAACGGGGAGGACCCGAAGGGAGGCTCAACTTCATGCTGCCGAGGCATCTCTTATGAACTTGGCTGGTAAAATTCATTTTCAAGCTTGTGTATATATAGGTATTGTTGAAGTGGGCCACATTTTGGTTATCATTTTGGGTAAATATATTCAGTGGCAAGACTTTTTCTTTGTTATGTTTCATCTTTTTCATGTTTTGTTGGAGGACACTTATGGTTAATAAGATGGGCATTAAGAGTTTTTTATGCTCTTTTGTGTTGGAACCGCAAAATAATTAAAAAAAGCAATATTTTCTATTTGTTTCCCCTTTACATTATACTCCAATTAAGTTATGTAAGACCATAGTTTGGGCCATAGTTGACAAGTGCTGATTGTTTATTAATGCAAGACACCCTTTTATGTTTCTGTTATTCCAAAAATGATTCTAACCACCATAGGCAATGTTGGTGCAGATAAGTATTTATCTCGCCCGAAATCTGAAGATGAGGGAAGGTTTATAGGTGATGGAAGTTCTTTTGGACACCAGCCTTTATTGAGAGAAGAATCCATGCCATTTTCAACTGCATCGGGACCAGCAAGGTCTCTTGATACAAAGATGGAGTTTCCCAAGAAAGGACCTATTGCCGCCCTTAATGAATTAGTAAGATTTCAAACATTAGTCCCAGTGTTCTTTTGTTCAAATTGTTTGGGTCCTGGTTATTGATTGGCCTATATCTACCTTTTTGGTTATTTTAGTGTATGATGGAGGGTTTGGGCATGGCTTTTCAACCCCAGCCTCAACTTTCAGCAAATATGGGCCAGAACAATGAATTATATGCGCAGGTAGTACTGGCTTTTGCTTCATAGTATTTGTGGCAAAATTGTCAGGTTGGGCTAGTTGGACGGGTGGGTCGGGTTGGGTTAATCCAGAATACTCTTTTTTTTTTTTCTTCTTCTTTTTGACTAATTTATATTTATCTTTGTTTAATAATAATAAATCCATTTAAAATGAATACAGTAGTAGTTTGAATTTAGAATAAAACGATTAGATGAATGTATGCGTTAGAAATACACTATGGAGACTTCAACCCCTATGACCCCTTTAAACCATTTGACCCATTTGAGATAAAGCATGACCCAAATTGATATATTCTTAAGCTATAGGGTCATTTATGAACCTTATTTGTTTTCCCTCATTCGTTTAATGCTTCCATCTTTTGGTCATTGTATTCAGGTTGAAATAGAAGGGGAAGTATGGGGTAAGGGAGTCGGGTTTACATGGGACGAAGCTAAGACGCAGGTGTGTAGCTATTTGTTTTTTTTTCAAGCTATAATTTGCTCTATTATATTGAGTAAATTCTCATGTTTTAATTAATTCCAGGCTGCTGAAATTGCTTTTATGAATTTGAAAGCAAGGATGGGGCAATACCCTCAAAAACGTCAACCTTCTCCCAGGTCACTCATTTTACTTTCCTTTTCCGTTTGCTTACAGAGTTTGATGTAATTTACTTTCAAGAATTTAAATGGATGTGGGCTTTTTATAAATGGACCATTTTATCCTTTTTATTATAAGAAACCCCAATTGTTTTAGCCTTTAGATCAAATATTAGGATAGCTAGGATTGGTTCCTCGAGTCCTTAACTTTTTTTGGGTTTCAACTATAACCTACCCTGTAGGGAAACTTGGTCAAACGGGCTGAAAGTCGCCCGACATTTATGCATAAAACCTCCTAAATTGTTTTATTCAAGGTGTTCGATTATTATCAAAATAATACAGTTTCCGTAATCATATTTGACACACTAATTAGTCACAGAAAGTTTTAAAAATATGGACAAATATTTTCCTGGTCAGACTAATCCAACCTGACCCATATATGATCCATTATGACAATCTAAATTGGTATCTTAATGACGCACTGACACATCTACATGAACTTGGTTTTCCTCATATGTCACAGATCGTTTCAAGGAATGCCACCTAAACGGTTTAGACCAGAGTACCCGAGAGCCATGCAACGAATGCAATCCTCAGCAAGATACCCCAAGAATGCCTCTCCTGTTCCTTGACATTTTACAAATCTTCTTGGTAAATTCCAACAAAAATACTGGATCTTTAACAACCCTAACTACATAATGCTTTATCCCGATTCCCGACTGGTTTGTCTCAACGACCCTATCTGAGTTGTATCCAGTTTCAGACCCATCTGTGAATGAAACCATCTGGGCCAAAGACCGTTTGGTTATTTTGTGGACTTGGATCCATCAATCCATCCATGGTACAAAGATGGAGAAGCAGATTGATTGTCTGGCATGTCTGGCATTCCCATTCAGACTATTCATCTGGCTGATCTCGAGCTTTCTTTGCTCCATCCTTTGTTTATCGGCTTAATGTTGCTGCTGGGATGGGGGAAAACCACCAATAGCTGGTACAAAGATGGAGAAGCAGATTGATTGTCTGGCATTCCCATTCAGACTATTCACCTGGCTGATCTCCAGCTTTCTTTGCTCCATCCTTAGTTTATCGCCCTATGTTGCTGCTGGGATGGGGGAAAACCACCAATAGGTCCGTCAACTTCGGGAATACGGTTCCTTGATTTGGCGTGATCAATGATTGGTGTGGCTTGAGACTTGAAAGCAACCATGGTGCTAAAAAATGATTTTGCTGACTTTTAAAACTATGATATGCCTGTAACTTTGTAATTGGTAGATGCTGCCATCGGAGGTCTGAGTTTTTTTTTTTCTTTATATAGTTTCTAGCTTAGCAATTCTTTATGGCAAATGGCCATACTTACTCCGCCATTGTTTTTTTTGGGAAGAATATATTTTGGTTCGAATCACCTTTGTTATTACAGACAAGGGAGGGGGGAAAAGTTTGGTTTAAACCTAACAAAACTCAGGTACCGAGCTAAGGTTGTGTATATATAGGGTTCCATTATTGGATCCTGATTCTATTATTTTTGAAACTGGTTATTTCGTCAATTCTTGTTGGTTTTAAAGCAAGAAACCTGGTTTCTTTTGTTTGTGTTTTTGGTTTGGTTCAGTTATCAATGAATAGATCTATCGGTAGCAAACCATCAATCAAAGCAACCAACTAAAACATTCCACACAAACTAGGAACATTTGAATTTCAATGTATAATTGGTACGACTTATTCGTAGTTTTTAATAAGGGAGTTGAGATTCGTACCAGTATTTTTTTTATTATTTTATCACACTGTACAAGTGATACAACAGACTGTACAAATAGTTGATGCATAAGTGTGGTAGCTTTATTGAAATTTATGGTACTAGTATCATCTCCCTTTTAATAAACGCTTTTAATAAACGCTGATAAGTTATTTCAATTATTAAAGATTAAATAGCATGAAGAATCTACATCAATTATAGATAAATACTCGGAATAAATAACAAGAAATTAATTAAAAAAAAACAAATGTAGAAATAAATATTACAAACAATCCTTACTACTTTCATCAAAAACAGAACCAGGAACTAAACGAATAGCTCTGATAGCAATGAAGGTTTATATCTAGTATTCGAAACGTATTCGAATGCCAATTGCGGAAGCGAAAGAGATCGATTGTTTAGATCACCGGTCGGGAAAACAATCACGAAATGGAAAGTTTTCGAGTTTCACAGCCTAAGAATCCTTCAACGGGTTTGCTTCGAACTAACCGTACAAGACAACTCTTGCTTTCTCTCAAATCACAATTGTGTGTATATGTACGTGTTACTCTTGCTTGTGTGTCCAACTAAGAGATATGACTATCTATTTATAGAGTCACATTAGTGAAACCTCCAATGATCTCAAGGGGCTCTATTAATCACCGATTAATGATCAATCAATCAATCAATATACCATTAAGTAATCTCATTACTATCAATCAACTTCTTAGTTAATGTGGTATTTACTCTTGTTGACACCAAAGATTTTGTAGGTGTATATGGATATTTCCAACATCTCCCACTCACACACAAACGAATTTGATATACACTATATATATATATATCTCGAGAGAACTATCATGTAGTATGCAAACCATTCATACTGGAAATTAGGCCGTGCGACTCGCATACTTGAGAGCTCATATGCTATACATCTGTTAGCAATATATAGCCTCTCCATAAACTTGGAAAGAGTAGATTTAGTATGCAATATCCTAGATCATTAATCACATTTTTAACTCTCATGATCTCAGTTTTACTCATAAAACATATTGTATTCACAATAATCTTTTATCACTAAGACTTGTCACTAAGACAAAAGATAACTGGTCGACCGGTGAATACAAGTTAATGTGAACTTCAAATGATCTTCCCCTTTCTTGGAATCCTTTGGCCATAATCCAACTTGTTTTCTAAGAGCGCCCTGCCAGGTCGAATCACACGTAACCTTTTAGCAATGTCTTAAGATAACAAACATCAAAGTAAGCCTCAAGAGACAAGAAAAAGTCATGAGGATATTAATTGAGGTTACTATTACATAGAAGTAGAGATCATTTCTTCTATTTCCTTCATTGGTCGTCTTGATCACATGTGGTATGAATCGCATGTTGCAACATTTCTCCTTTCCAATTGAGGTATGTCTTCAATGTTGCACAGATGATAGTTTAAACATACTTAATGTTTAAACTCGAGTTCATTCATTTACTCATAAAACTCATAAGAACTCACATTTGGATACCCATGACAGATGGGGTGAATTTAAAAAATTCACACATATTGTAAATTTACAAAAAAGGTATATAAGTATTTCAAGCTTGAGCTCTCAATTGTCACTTAAACAATATGCTTAAAATACACCACTTCACCATTTATCATAAAAAAAATAATGGAATTGATTACCCATGTGAGTAGGCTAATCTCATATCTGTGTAACATACTTTTCTCAATTTGCAATACAAAAAAAATTTGCGAACTTAACACTATGTATATAGGATTTAACAAACTCATTGCATTGGATGCAAAACTTGAAACTGTAAATATGTTTGGGAAACATTAAAACAGAAAACAGTACATTTATCAAATTCTACGCAACCCTTGAGACTTAACATGCTTAACAAACGTGTCTCTAGGTATGGGTTTTGTCATGGGATCTGCGACCATATCATGCGTAAATATGTACTCCATATTTACTTCTTTTCTTGCAACCATTTCTTTCACAAAGTTGTACTTGATGTCTATGTGCTTCGTTTTATAATGGAACTCGGGGTCTTTTAAGTATGCAATGGCAGCCTCATTATCAGAGTGTATCAATACTTGATTGTTGGTATTGCCAACAACCCCCAAGCTATTCAAAAATCGGTTAAGCCACACAGCTTCTTGTACCGCAGCTGAAAATGCCACAAATTCAGCTTCCATTGTCGAAAATGCTATACATGATTGTTTCTTGCTACTCCAAGATATAGCCCCTTTGTTTAATAAGAAAACAAAGCCAGAGGTGGATCTTCTTTCATCCACATCTCTTCCCCAATCAGCATCAGTATAGCCTCTTATTT
>JAOEHQ010000013.1:116443-128193 GCA_025447715.1 Asclepias incarnata
GGGTATTATAGGTATTTTAAGTGGAGATGTTTAAATTATTGAATAAAAGAATGAGGATTAATTAATTCATTAAGGGCGGTTTTGACATTTCGCATTGTGTAATTTTCAACAGGGGGTGGGATAATCTTTAATAGGGAGTATAGATGATATATAAAGAAATGTTTAAAAATTTTAAAAATTAAGACACCTCCCAAATGCTTTATAAGTTGTTTAGATTAGATACAAGACCACAAGAGTAATTAATGACAATATATTTCTCTATTAAAAAAGTGTTTTGGTTATTTACAAAATTTTAGTGTTAATCGTTAACATCAACAATGAATTGTGCTTGTTCATTTAATTTGGGGTTAAATGCAAATTTCGTCCCTGTGATTTTTCCAGATCACACTTTTCATCCCTCCAGTCAAAAATAAGTTTTTTCATCCCTGTAGTTTGAATTCCGTTAAATTCACTCGTCTCTATCGTTAACTCCCCCCACGTGCAAGTCACGTAAGGGTATTTCTGTCATTTCACCCCTCTTCATCATCTCCAAACATTATCTATATAAAATGCCAAAAAGAAATCACAAATCAAACACAAAGGGTTGTTTATTAGATCTGACATAAGAGAAGAAGAAAAGGGTCGGTGGCTTGTGGTGGTGGTCGGGAACATCCGTAGCTTCTCCAACCGCCGTTGCTGCAACCCCGCCTCACCACAACCCACCGCTGATGTTGCTTTTGACATTTTTTTTGTTTGATTTCTGGTGGGAAGTCATTACGGGTTTTGATGAGAAGAAGAAAAGGGTTGGTGGTGTAGGACTGTGGGTGAGAGAATACAATATGTGGTGGGATGGGGGTAGGGTTTATTATTATGGGTTTTTTTTCTAGTTTTTTATAATAAAAATATTTTGAAGTTGATTTTCAGATTTGGTTTGTTCTTGATAATTTTAAGGTGTTTGAATAATGTGTTCTTGGTGATAATATTTGAGTTTAGATGAAATAATTGTTGACTGAAAGCTTTGTATATAAAGTTGTTAGTTACTTGTTAGTGATTGTGTTTCAATTGTATTAAGGAATTAGCTTGATTTTTTTGTTGTTACATGAGGTTGATGAAGATGATGATAATAATGGATTCAAAATATATATGTTAATGTAAGTATGAGATGTGCAGATTATATATAAAAAGTATAAACATTGTGTTTGATGAATTGTTTTTGATTTGATTTGGAAAAATAAAAAAAATAAAAAAGCAAGGAGGAGGTTGAAGGAGAGAAAGAACGAAAATACCCCTCACGTGACTTGCACGTGGGGGGACTTAACGGCAAGGACGAAGCTATTTAACAGAAGTAAAACTACAGGGACGAAAAAAACTTATTTTTGAAGGAGGGGACGAGAAGTGTGCTTTTTTGAATAACCACAGGGACAAAATTTGCTTTTAACCCTTTAATTTATTAGTAATAGTTTCACTATGAAAAACGATCAACTATAAATCCCACATTCTAGTCAGATCAACCATTGCACATATTTAATACGAGAATACTTGATAAACAGATACACAGAGATTCCTCATTACCAAACACAAGTCTGACAGACCGACATTGATTACCACGAGTCCAGTTGAAAATGCAAGATTTAATTTCTTAAGTAGCAGAAACAAACACCACCAACAATCTGATACACACTTCAACAGGTCATAAGATAAGTAGCATCATCCTGGATACTTTAAATACTAATAAACTTTCCTAACAACTCTCAGCTCGGTGATCTTCCCGTCTCAACGGGCCGCAAAAGACTGATGGAATTGTAATTGTCTCAGGGGCTTTGCACCTGGAAACAACATTATTATAAGTCATTAAATGCAATTAGAATGAAAAGAAATTTTCACTTCATCATTAGTTTTCATGAACACTATTCTGCTCTAGGATGAATATATTTTGTGAAAAGATAAAAAAGTATATTGCAAAACACAGGCATGCCTTCATTCACAACTTCTTCAAGTATAAATACATAAACAGAAAACATGTTATACCTTACGAGGTGATGCTGACTTGGACCTTGACTTCGACCTAGACCTTGACCTGGCTCTGCACAAACGTTGGAGAAATATCCAGGTGGTTATAGTCTTGGGGGTTGGGCAGATAAATGTGTTGGGTGCCATACTAAAAAAAGTTTGGGCAAAAACAAGTTAATTCAAGTGTGGGACAACTCGAGTTGGGCCAACTCGCAAACAATATTTTTGGCTTCGTATACTGGGTTCAAAATTTATATTGGAAGGCTACATTGTAACTTGTTACGATATAACCTCAGCTTTTTCTAACACAATATTTAGAAAAATTTAAGAAAGTGGGACCGGCCGCTTGATATAATTTTTTTTGTCAAAATTTTTAGCTAAACCCATTTGACCGTTACTTATAAAACAAAAACCAAATCAACCAACTTGCATGAAGAGATTGAAATTGCCACATTCATTTGCATCGAAGTTCATAGAACACACGAAACAGTCTAGTATATACATATAGGTTAGATTATCATACCTTGTCGGCTTCACAGGAGATGCTGATCTTGATTTTACAGGAGATCTTGAAACAGATCGATCCAAGGATTTACTGGAGAGAAGAACAAACATTAA
This sequence comes from Asclepias incarnata, assembly GCA_025447715.1. Taxonomy (NCBI): domain Eukaryota; kingdom Viridiplantae; phylum Streptophyta; class Magnoliopsida; order Gentianales; family Apocynaceae; genus Asclepias; species Asclepias incarnata. Next base: position 119,051 of record JAOEHQ010000013.1, read on the forward strand.
ACAGAAATAAGGGTAAACGGATTAGGTTCTTTGAGTCAGATGTATGTGGCCTAAAGTGGGTATCCTGTGAACGCTTCCGAACCCTTTCCCTGGCCACCCTATAATATTTACTTATGGAGGTTCAAACATGAGACCGCTTGTCTATGATGCACGGAAACGCCTATTAGGGTGAAGTTTCCATTTCGGTGACGGCTTGGAAACGGATACGCATATGATATGGCTTCAAAACGTTTCGGTCGGTTTCCAGTTTAGGGGATATCCTAAACGTTTCTATTATATTTTAAGGGTGGACCTGTTTTCATGGTGGTGGATCCATGGTGGTAGAAGATGAAAAGATATACAGTCCAACTCTCAGAGATGTATCAATGAAGAAACAAAGGGTGAGTTGAAAATGGGAGAAACCTAATTTCGTGTTTAATAAGTGATTAGATTTATATGGGCCGAATAGTAGGACTAGACTTGATTTTTATGTTTAATCCATCCATCCCAAATACATCTTTGAAATTGGGCTAATTTTTGTTGCTCGCAAATCAGCAATGATATTAACACGTATATATTTAGTTTGGATTTCAAGTTTTTATGTTTAATGATGTAGTATTTTTGTAGTTTACACTTTACATCAATATATATCTATCTTGGAATTTTTCTAATATATTATTTATTTTTTTTATATTTTTTATTGCCGTACCCATATCTTGGATTTTTGAGTTTTGCCGTTTACCGTTCCCGTATCATCCCCGTACCCCTTTGCCGTACCCGTACCCGTGCTACATAGTTGCTTGTGAGGACATCCAGGACGCCTGACCATAAAAATTAACTTGTTCGTACCTTCTGCTGCGTCGCAGACTTCTGCTTCGCCGCGGACTTCTGCTTCTGCTGCGGCTCTTGCTTCGGCTCTTGCTTCTGCTTATGCTTCTACTTCTGCTTCTGCCACGGCTTCTGCCACGGCTTCTGCTTCGGCTTCTGCTGCGACTCCTCGAGGGGCTCCTATCATACTTCCTTACCTGCAGTCATAAGGTAAAGACAGTCAATGAAATGCTAATCCGGATCGAATTACATATCAATGAGGAAAATTGGATTATGATTAAACCACAAATGAGTCAATTTAAAAGAACTGTAATAAAGTGAATTGGTTGAAGAGCCGGAACTAGATTTTCATCATGCACCTCCTAATTCACTTTATTCAAAAACATAGATTAACATTTGTAATAGTTCTGTGATCATATTTGAAGCATAATATATTCATTAATAGTTATAAAACATGTATGAGAGTGTATGCCGGGACAATTCACCCCGATGCGACCAGTTTTAACCCGGTCAAAATATTACTCCTTTGAACCTTTGACCCAACCAGCTCACCTCTAATAGTGACCATTGTAGCGAATTGGAAAATTCCTTCATAGAAGACACTTGTAAAAAGGTTTGGATGATGATGATAATGATATCAGGACGATCAAAACCATGCAAACACCCAAGGTATGACGGAGAAAACAATACATTACAAAAGGCCTTCCATTCATATAACATAAACAAGAAAAGAATAGCATAGCATAGCATATAATCACCATGTTTCGGTGGTTAAAAAGAAAAATCCAAGTTCGAAACCCAAAAGAAATTGCAAAAGAAACAAATTACCTCAATATAGGTCTTTGTCCATGGATTTCTGAACTCAGTGTCATCAAGCTTCCTTATCTATTTGACAAAAGACGATCAAATGTTAAATGGAAAACGGAAATACACTAAATACCTAGATATACCATAACGAGTATTTCACCAACTTACAGCATATTTCATGTCCTCGGAGTTGGTATAGTCGACAAGACCAAATGTCCCTATAATGAACACTTGGTTAAAATAAGCAGCCATGGTAACTAATATGTAAACATAAAGGTGACAAATTGGGCAGATTAAGAGACCAAATTAAAAAAGATTTCTTGGTACATGTTAGACTGGATTTTGGAGATAAGAAACATATTTTTATTCGTAAACCAAAAACTTTCTCTAAATATGTAGCGTCAAATGATTATAAAGTTTAAAGTAATTCAAGTGATACCCAAATATTTTGAAAAGAATGATTTGAAGGTTTTATGCATTAAAAAATGTTAGCAACTTTCAACCTGTTCAGACCATTTGACCCATTCCTTTTTAAGTAACCTAGTAAACCTGTTAGGATTAAGCATAACCCAAATCGACCCATTCATAAATAAATGGGACAGCCACCTCTAGCAAAACATGAAAGCTCTAATAACAACAGATCCATAATGCTTTGACATACCCTTGCTATCACGGGAAACTTCAGCAAAACATACATCACCAGCCTTACGCATGTGATCCTGAGAGAAAATTTGTACACCAATCATCAAGGTTGCACAAGCCAGGACAGCCAACATAAAAAAATTGAAAAGTGCATTTGGTTTGGGGGTTTAAGGGGAAAAAAATGGAAATCAAAGTGATACATTATGTTTTTGAGGGTGATTTGAGAAAACCCATAAAACATGGGTTCTATTAAACCTATTCTGATGAACTGAATTTCTCTCATCCTAATCTTTAAAACCTATAAACATTTACAAACCAAACACCCTGAAGGCATTAGACATAATTGTTACCTTGAGATCCTGCCAAGAAGCAGACGATGGTAGGCCTCGGACAATAACTGCGGACAAAGAACACAAGGTTGAAAGAAATCTTAGCGGATATGGAAATTGTCAAAAATAAACAAAAATCAAGTAGCAATTAAGATATGCATCGATTAAGTTATAAGTTATAATTGATTCAGATCTCAAGTGGCACCTCGATACTCGGAATGTTTTGAAATGCCAAAACGTCCACTCCCACTGCCACGGCCACGGCCACCCCCATAGTCACCACGGCCATCACCTGAGGATGATTGTCCACGACCGCCATGAGCAAGCTCAACCTACGACAAAGGGTATCAGTCTTTTAAATATAGATAGCATTATCAACCTTTTACTGAAAAGGCCAATCCAGGTTATGATTATCCCCAACAGATCATAATATATGAATTACGTTAGCCTAAAGGAAAATGGGGCACATGGGTTGAACAGGTTGAAAATCAATCACCACAAGTTTAATTTTTAAGGAAGAGAACCTCCTAAATCATTTTATTTAAAGTACTAAATTATTCTGACAAATTATATTTTTTCAAGTGACAGCTAGTTATTTATAAAATAGTTCAAATATTCAACAAATAGTGCTCCGGGTCAATGCAACCCTGACCAACACCATAAAATACACGTTTGATACACGCTAGTTTGACCTGTTACCCTATCCAGCCCATTTGCCACCTCTATACAAACATGACTATAAACAAGTAAAGAATTCAAATTTTCTTTTACCCGCAGACGACAACCATCAAAATTATAGCCATCACGACCCCTAATAGCATCTTCGGCATCTCGAGAATTTGCGAACTACAATTTAAACAACATCTAGCAGTCAAAATTATTGTAGAGTCTAAATGAAAAAACTTAAGAGACTTCAATTCAAATTCAACAGATTACCTCCACAAAACAGTAACAAGGAGGACGAGGTGGAACCTTCAACTCTATGTCCAATATGCGCCCATACTGCATGAAGCAGAAACCAACTTATAAAAACTGAAAATACTATCCCCAGCTTCAAACGAGGAAGTTTAAACTCAAGCCTTCATAAACAGTAAATAAATTTACCCCATGAAACATAGTAGATAAATAGCTCTTAACATAATTTTGTCCAATTACAAACTCGCAATCGAATTGCTAAAGTATTATCTATATAATGCAAGCATATGCATAATAGAAATTCAAGTCGTATTATTAAAAACATTATAGTAACACGAAGTAATAATCTCAAAATATATGATCTTCTGAATTAACTTTTTTCCTATATTTTAAAAAAAGATACGTTTATTAGAATCTATAAATTCAGATTGAAAACAAGAAAAGTATTCAGATTTTCCATGTGATATAAACTTGAATTCAGATATTGTTCATATTTAAAATTCGTATTTCAATTTTCAAGAATCCTTGACCTTGAATTCAAAAATTAAAGGCGGCCAGAAATTTTATGCAGACTATATATATAAAAATAATTTCAACATCCTTTAAAATAAAAATGAGATCCACATGGAGACTTTTAACAAATCAAAATTCAACATCAACATATCTATTTCAACTGGTATGCATTTACAAACCTAGATATGAGATAAGCAAATTGGAAAAGATATTAGAAAAGGATATGTCACGGACCTTGTAAAAAAGATCTTCAACTTCCCATTCTTTTATATCCAAGGGCAGGTTCCCAACATAGATCATGCGTGAGAATCGGCTACTCATTTTCAATCCCAAATAGACAGCTCAGTAAATCAACCAACAACTGCAACAAAAGAAAACAAATAAGAAATCAAGGAAATCATGACGTGATACTTTTTTTTTAATCTAAATTACTTCATACATCTTTTCACCGGAATGTGGTATCTAACAATTTAAGAAACTGAATTAAATCAAAAACAATGAAGCAAACCAAGAGAGCACTCCTCATGATGAGCGGTGCTCCACAAGCTCCAATGCTCATGCAATCCAAAAAGCTCCAAAGCTATAATATTAGAAATACAATTCCCCCCATCCTCTAAATTGCTCAAAAAGGCCAATATGCTCCACAGCTATACATTTTCGTAAAATAAATTTAGGGGTCCTCAACGCTCTATTTTTGTGCATAGTGAGTTCTCGGGAGAGTTAGCAAAACCTCCAGCTATAATTACATAACTCATCCAAACTTTTTTTTCTCCTAATCCCCAATTACATCCCTAAGTATGAATCCATAGCTCATATTTGTCCAAGCGCTTGACATCTATCATAAACAAAGCATCTCCGTCATAAGATGATGTAAAATTACCATATATTAATGCATTAACCTTACACTGATTTCTTTAACCATGTTGCAGAAAAACCAACCTGGTATCGGTTTAAGATCCCTCAGTGATGCATTAATTTAACTGAACATAAACTCGTGTGAGCTTATCATAACTTGAAAGAAAGAAAAAATAACATGTCTTTCGACCCTTAATATGCAACAAATTCTAGTCTAAGTAATTATGTCTTTAATTTAGGTTAAAATTAAATAAATTTCCTCTATCACCTTTAGATTCTTTTCTGGTAGCTGCAAGAAAGAAAAACTTAAAAGCAGTTCTCAAACTAAACAAAAATAATAAAGTGCTAATACAACATGCGTTGCTAAATCAACATGCATTTGAATTCTACACGTTGAATTAAAGGTAAATGATCACACTTGGAAAAACCTTTAACTCAAAATAATCTATCATATATCAAGATTGCCTCCGATACAAACACTTAACTATACAGTTGACTTTCCCGCATAAAAAACTGCCATATTTTTTTGTGTAATATTTGAGTCATAACTCATAACAAGATGACTTTGTTAATAAAAACCCGGTCTTTACATGAAAAACGTTAACTTTTACATAAAATGTCTAACAGAACACAAACAGAGATACGTAAACTATATATCTAATACATGTATATTCCAAACCCAACTCCAATCATTAAAATCAAGTATCGGAACCGACCCCATATATAAAATCCCAACATAAACACATACTACAGCCCACAGAACATACAAATATCCACCGAAACCGCCCCCAGACTTCCAAAAGCAACAATGATGATAAGCAACAAAGCCTCCGTAAACCACTGGAGCCGACGCACTGTGCTTAAATGTACATAAATATTAAATCTAACAAACTTTCGATAACTAAAACAGGACACGAAACAATCCTTTAAGGACCTAGACGTACACACACACAAAAATATATTGTTTAATATGCAAAAATATATACATACATATACAAAAAATAATAATAATAATAATAATAAATAACAGATATAGCAAATTAAAATATTTAGAAATAAAGGTAGTTAATAATTATTAAGTAAAATAAAGATATAATGAATCGCTGCAGCTAGCCCTAGGGTTTCTTCATGGATATACTAATACTAATAAATAATAAAATAAAAAGGAAATTGTGATTTAATTAAAAATTATATATATGAAGAATAATTAACAATTATTTATATCTGAAATTATTATAATTATTATTATTATTGATGAAAAAATTTACAATACCTGATGCTGAAAGAATTAGGATTTCGCCTTTTGTGCTTGTTTTCGCTCGTTCTCCCTTTTCGGCTTGAGCTTAATCTGTTTTGTGGTGTGAGATTTTTATTTTGGTTTGGAAATGAAATATAGGGTGTTTGTGTTTTGGGTTGGGCTTATTAATATGATGAAAGCCCATTTCTCAACGACAATCCAGAAGAAAATGATTTTTTTTTTAACGGGAAGAATAGGACATTAGGACCAAACCGGCATCCCGGCTTCAACATATATCAAACCAAACCAGACCAAGTAATTTGTCTGACCGGACCAGATCAGACCAAACCATGTAACCCGTTTTGGTTTGACCAGTTTGATGATTTCGAGTTTTTTTTTTCTTTTTTCATATAACTTTGTGTATATTTGTCTTGATTTGTGTTAAAAAACTATGTTTACTAGAATAATTTTGGTACATCACTCAAATAGCATGTGAGTAAAAATACTAGAGTAAATACTTGGTTTGTGTTAAATTTATGGTTTAAATACTAGAGTAAAAATATATACTAAATGCCATAAAGGTGATGCAAATAAAGAGAATGCATATGCATTTGTACAAGAGTATAGTTTTTTCCATTCAACTACAAGGCTTCTGCATTTCCATCATAATTTATCTGCACCAATTTTCCCAATTCATTGACCATATCATAGTAAACTTAAATGTAGCATTAACAGAAACATGATATTCAATGTCTAATGGCTTTAAATGTAGACCAGAAATACATTTTGAGAACTTACTTGAGATACGAGTGATATGTGGTTTTTTCGAGTTGTGAAAATCCAGTCCGGTTTGGTTTTCATGATTTTTTTTTTTGCTCAAACCGTAACCGGACCAAATAACTCAGTTTTTCTCAAAACTTAAACCGCCGGACCAGACTTTAACAATTCAATCCGCCCAAACCAACCCAAATACCCTGGTTTGGTCCGGTTTGACGGTTCGATGAACACTTCTAGTTATATTCAGGTTTTTAAAAAGCGAAAAATCCATAAAAAGGTAAGGGGCCGTTTAGTTGAGAAAAACACCCCTTGTTTTCCATTTTTGTTTTCCAAGGAAAGATGGAAAACATAAAACGCGATCAAATCACAGTTTTCCAAAAATAATTTTCAAAAAAACAGAAAACGCTGTTTTTCATTTTTCAATAGGAAATTAGAAAGTGTTAGAAAACACTTTTTTATTGTTTTCACTTTTCACTTTTCATTTTTCAAATTTTAAAAACCTCAAATTATATTAACACTCCCCCTACCACGTGGTTTCTAACAGAAAAGCCATGTCAGTACTCCACGTGGACATTTTTATGACATGGGCATGCCACGTTCGCAGTTAACAGAGGTATAACATTAAATACTAACGATATTACTTTTATTGAAATTTTTTTTAAAAAAATAATACTTTTAATAGTCAAAACCTAAATAGATTCCCTCAATTAAAAAATTTTGAGTCAAAAGATTCCTTTTTTATGGATTGTTCCCTTTCAAAAATGTTCAAATAAGTCACTCAGACCTTGGTTAGTTGTAGAAATATCTTTTGTTTTCTAAAAAAAAAAAATTCAAAAAAAAAAGTGAAAACCAAAAAACCTAATCAGATTAGAGTTTTCTAAAAAAAAATTCCAAAAAAATGGAAAACACTATTTTCCATTTTGTAATCTAAAACTAGAAAACAACATTTTAAGGTTGCGTTTGGTTATTGTAAAAAATGTTTTCAAGTTTTCGTTTCTAATTTTTTAGAAAATGGAAAGGTTTTTCATTTCTAAAAACAAATCAAAATTTTAAAAACGCATTCAAATTAGAAAATGTTATTTTCATTTAGAAAACTAGAATACATGTCGGAGATATGGGGAAGGAAGAGAAGGAAAATGGAAATAGAAAATGGAAAACATCAAAATGTTGTTTTCCAAATTAATGATATAAAATGTGAAATGGTGTTTTTCATTTTCTTGAAAATTTTATTGGAAAACTATGATTTGAACGTGTTTTCTGTTTTTCATATTTTCTTGAAAAACAAAAATGAAAAACAATGGGTGTTTTCTCCAACCAAATGTGCCCCAATATTTTCCATTTTTCATTTTGCATATTTTTTTATATTTTTCCATTTTTTTGTATTTTCCATTTTTTTATATGGATCCACGTCAACAGATATTTTTTTATTTTTAAAGTTTTCCTGTTGGTTAAAGGTTATCCCGGGATGCCGAGCCATTTTTGTCTCATTTTAACGGTCTAATCGAGCTTTGTACGTGGCCAGTATTGGTATTAAAAAAGACTAGATGGTATTGGTTTTAGAAAACTTCAATTTGAACACAAGTATAAATTACAATGACTTTATTAGAAAGAAAAAAGTTGAGTGACTTATGTGAATATTTTTGAAAACTTAAGGTTACTTTTTTGATGATTTCTCTGCCACGTAATATTATCCAACTCGTTATTTTTAATGACTAGGTGCCACGTAATATTGTCCAACTTAACAAGACTAACGGGTATTATGGTTTAAAAAACGTCAAATTGAACATGGGTATAAACTACAATGATTTTATTAGATACAATAAAGTTGAATGACTTATTTGAATATTTTTGAAAACTTTAGATTACTTTCTGACGATTTTCCTTTTTCTTAATAAAAAAAGGTCGAAATATAAATCTAATATGGACTTTATTGGTGTATCCAAAATGTAGTCGAATTAGCAGTACTCACGCCATGCAGCTGGATTCAGACCTTTGTTGTTAGGGTTTCAATCTTGATAATATATGTCACTTATTTCCTTGTCTTATTAATTAAATAATAATAATTAGTTTTAATGGTATTATATATACTAGACGTATGCCCGCGCGATGCGACGGAAGTGATGGCAGTGGCGACGGGTGGTGGTAGCGGCGACGGTGTGGTGGTGGCGACAATGGGTGATAGTGTGTAACATCCCGATTTCTTTATTTCCTTATCGTTAGTTTGACTGTTAGTCAAACATGTGCCTTCCGTTAATAGTGAA
>JAOEHQ010000013.1:128293-147619 GCA_025447715.1 Asclepias incarnata
CTACCCACCTTGCTGACGAGGCGCCACATGTCGCGAATCGCCCGCAAGGTGGGGAGCCTCACTCCCTTTGGTCTTAGTATATCGCACATTTTGTTAGTAATTTGTACTATCTTTTTTATGATGAATGATGTACGTTAGTATTCATGAAGTCCAAACTTTCAATTACAGTAGCCTGAGATTGAGCCGATAAACTTTAGTTTGATGACACCCAGTTGGTAGGGTTATGCCTTGAAGATTCATTATTTGAAGTTAACTCTCTAATAAACTTTAATGTCCGTGGTTAATCTATAAATAAAAAAATAAAAAATAAAAAAAAAGTAAATGGGTGGGAATCCCCTGGTCCCATGTACCGTCTTGGTACCCACAACGCACACAGCATAGAACTCATGTCCGGTGAAACACCATCCTCACACATGCTATATGTAATTAATTAATTATCACCTTTCAAAAGAACAAAACTTGTGACTTTCTGATATATTTTTTTCCATGCAAATATTTGGGCTTATTATTTGGTAGGGTATCATACTTTTCCGTTTTTACTTTATCATGACCTATGGTTTTTTTCCACCTAATGAAAGGATCCATCTTCACCCCCGATACAAACTAATAATCCCTATTTTTTTTCTTTGTGAGGTTGCTTAATTTTTCATTCTATCTAACCGTGGGAACCACTCATCCTGTAGATCGTGAAAAATCCGGGGAAAAGCAATCAAAAAATGTGGCTGCTTCTTCGGCCGTCGCTTATTTCACCATCGCCGGATCTTGATGGTGGTGGGGATGAGATGGTTTGATCTTTATGGTTAACGGTGATGGGGTGATCGTAACACAATCGATTTGGGGATTATATATGTGAAACTTTATATGTATATATATATATATATCTATTTGTTCACAGGAGGATATGAATCAAGATATATTTGTATATAGATGTGAATTTATATGTGTGTGTAAGTGTATATATGTATATGAATCAAGATATATTTGTTCAGAGGAGGATATGAATCAAGATATATTTGTATATAGGTGTGAATTTATATGTGTGTGTAAGTGTATATATATATATATGTATATATAAAGATATGTATATGTATTGTAAAATGGTGATATTTATTTATTTCAATTGATGACGTGGAAGTCAAAATCAGATGGAAGTCAATGTGGCATGACAAATGACAAATGACAGCATAACGAGGATTCTTACGTGGCATATCTACATGGCAAAACACATACAAAACCACAGCCACATAGACAAAGTAAAACCAGATAGTGGTTTTAATACTCATAATAAACAGTTATTGTCACGTTGATCCTTTCATTAGATGGAAAAAAAATGATAGGTCATGATAAAGTAAAAAGTGGAAAGTACGATACCCTACAAAACTAATAAGCCCAATATTGATGATATATCAAATAACAATTGTCCAAAAATATTGCTGCCTACCCTTAAAACGTGATTTCAAATTTTCAATAACATATATCCAGCTAGCAATTACGATCTACCTTGTAGTGAACTTGATTTGTCATTTTCGAGATGTTGAAGGAAATCCATTACCATAGGATCAGTCCATGGGCAACCTCGGGGAGCATTCTCGCCTGCAACCCACCCTAAATGACCACCTTGAGGTGTAACAATCAGCAAACAATTCGGGTTCCTCTGAAAAAGCGATACAACAAAAGCTTGTTAATGAATGATGCAGGACTCTTGTGTGACATCATTGAGTAGAAAGCGCCATTGTTATGCTACATACCTTGATATCTTCACGAGGGATTGCTCTATCAGGTGCAATTGGATCATTTTTAGCCTGTAAATCACACATATAAGTACATTTCAGCAGAATTGAAACTCCATAAAAGCTATCAACCTCTTCCCACACAATCTCTATTGATAACATAATTTAAACATTGATTTGAAAACAGTTGATAAACATAAAACCTATCGAATGTTTGTGAGTTATGCACCTATGCCTAATTGTAAAGAATTCTGGGTAGCATATGACCAATTATCACATTTTGGATGAAACGAAAGAGCAACGATTTTTAACAAGAAGCAGGGTAAAGATATATTGCCTGAATGCAAAGCAAAGGTGTTTGAACATGCTTTATGTAATCTGCACTGCATGAATTCTGCAAGTACTCATCTACTGACTTGAAACCAAAAGAAACTGCATGGCGTTAAGTTCAAAAGATTGGTAATAAGCAACATTGATACAATGTGGACCCACGGTTGATCATTTGTGCATTTACAATTGTTGTGAACAGATATATGTACCTCGAGTTAGTCCTTCATCATAATCCCGAATAACTTCAGCATTAGCCGCCAACGGGATATTGTACTCACCTCCAAGGTCTTCAAACAACATAAGATGCCTACAGATAGTGAATTGAAAATGTCAAATTTAGAAACAAAAGACTCCAAGTTAAAATCTATTCAAGAAACAATGTGGACAATCAATACGAGTAGTACTACTTCTTTAAAATGCCACCCAAAGCCTTGCCAAGAGATCTATTATAAATTCTGTTAAATCCTTGACACAAATCCTGATCTGACTTAACCAAATCGAAAGGATTACACATGGAAACCGCACCAGAAAATCGGCGTGCACCTGCCTCCTACAAGAACACGCACACTATTATAACTTAAGTAGCTTTTCGTATGCTATTATCTGAACAAACATAAAAACTAGCAAACATTTCTACCTTTCCCAAATATTGAACAAGAATATTAGCTCCCATGGACCAACCAACACCATATAGATTGGCTTTGGGATACCTACTACCAACATGTTTCACTACTTCATCAAGATCTCCTAAAAATGAACCGGAATACATCTGCATAAGCATTAACCACAATCAAAATTCTAATGCAGAAATGATTATGTATAACAACAATTGTTTAATCAATTGTAAACTTAAAAAATCTAACAATTTGCATAAATGGAAACCTGGGGGGTGGTAACAGGGCTATCGGCACAACCACGGCTATTGAAAACCACCACACGCCACCCTTTATTTCTCGCCCTCACCAACATATGCCTTACATATGAATCATCACTTCCTCCAGACAAACCAGGCTGCAACGGCAATATATTGGGTAAATATTGTTCATAGTTAATTCCACAAAAAGTAACGTAATTTTAGCTTTTTCCCTATGTATACAACTTTTTACCATTATATTCAACATAATTATTAAAGCGAATGGTTCATATGACAACTACAAACAGGTCAAGAGACGTGAGAACCTTTAAACTATGCTTCAATTCACATGTTATTAGGCCTATTCACGTATGAAAAGTAATGGATGTTCAAATGAGAAAAAAAAAATGTTGAAAACCAAAAACTACCTATTAATTCACATATTATTAAATTTGCTCACATGTGACCAATCTGTATCACTTACATGCGAACATATCAAATAATTTGTGTTTTAACATGTTTTCACCAATAGGTTGTGGTTTCTAGTCCTACGTTCGGACAAGTCAAGCAACTTGTATACATGGATGGTTTTTGTGAGGATGTAATTAATTTGCCATTTAAAAATATTACATGCGAATAAACTTAATCACATCGGAAAATTTACATTATTTTGTAGTCTCTTCATTTTTCTAATTATTTTTTGGTTTTTGATATCAACAGTAAGGGGGTGTTTGATTTCAAACTTGGAATCACACCGTGGGTTTTTAAACCTATCACCGGCCTTTGGAGGGTTATAATTAATATATACCTTACTTATTGGACTTGATACCCAATTGAATTTACAATGTCTGTCGAAGCCATTAAACAGTACATATGTATATAACTTACAAGTAAGAGTAAAATTGGGGAATTTTCCGGCAAGTTTCGGGCATCGCCAGAAACCCAGTCAAGTGCAACGGTTCCATCATCTTGGGTCCTGAGACACTCGCGCTTCAACTTCACTTCAGGTATGTTCCGAAAGAAAGCCGCAAATATGGTCTCTACGTGACGATTCGACCCGAACACTGGGTAATGTTCGTACGGACGTTCCAAATGAGTCTTGATAACAGGACACAACAAGTCACGCGCTCCCCCCAACACTTCAAGCGATGGGTGATAGTCCATGAACTGTTGGGCTGTTGTTGCGTCCCCGGAGACGGCGCTAGCCATGATGCGCCGGAACCTCACTCGTGATTGATTAACTGTTGAATGGTTGGCTAGGAGTGTGTGGGTGAGATGGGGTGCTAATATTGTTGTCATATTTAATTTATTTGGGGGAGATATTATCATGTGTCGTCTGTTAAATTTCGGTGAATTTGGGTGAATTTTGTAAAACTGTTAAGAAGTATATTTTAGTATAGGAGGAGTTGGTTTGTTACATGTGCATATGATGTACTGTACTCCAATGTTTTGTACGTGTTCTTTGGAAATATATATATAATGGTGGTCCACTGGTCGTTGATAAGAAAGTGATGTCTGTCTCACATATTTTACTATTTTAGAGTGTCACATTTATTTCGTTTCCGATGAACGATTGATTTTATATCTTTGATAATAATGAAACGTGTTTTTTTTTCTTCGTTTAATGATTGTGTGTGGGATGTTTGGGATGCTTAGACTAATCGGAGCAAAAAGTTCTCAAGCCTTTGTCGCCAACGAGAAGCCATGAAGTCATCCAGCACATTGCGGGCGACTTGCGCAAAAGAAATTCCTTTCATGTCCAATTTTAGTCACGAGCTTCATTCATTCCTTTGAGGTATTTAACATGAGATGTTTGGCTAAAGTGGTATGTAGATCGGTCTTCGATGAAAGATTTAAACCATGGTAAAACCTACCAATGTAGTCACGTAAATCCGGCTTATTACGCATTAGCTCCACCATGTTTGTCATCCTCAACCATGCGAGTTCCCATGTTTCATGATTATTTTGCTCAAAGCATCGTACATTTTCCATTAACTGTTACTGATCAGTCATATTCATTTGTAAGCCTACAAAACAAACAACAGTAATACCCACAAAAAGCAACAAGTAGCAAAATCAGATTAAGAAAAGAAATAACGGAAAACAAACAACAGTCATATTCATTTGTAAGCCTACAAAACAAACAACAGTAATACAATTGCTTGGATCCGACACCTCAACCTGGCCGCAATAGCGAGGGACTCGCACCAGTTCAGAATCCCATCCGGAGACCTGTTAGGAATCGTCATGCCAATCCAAGAGGACAATCTTGTTCTAGTATCAACCGCCACTTTACATGTGCCAAAGATATGGTCAATGAATTCAACCCCGTTACCACACATTTTACAGCCAACCGAAGTGACATCTATACCTTTGGGGAATAAGTTTATGGAGGTAGGAATGCACTCTCTTCTGAGACGCCAAACGAATAGGTTAACTTTTTTCGGAACCAATTTATTCCAAATAGTGGCGACATTGCTATTCCCGGGAGTTCTAATTCGATCAATGGTCTTGCGCAGAGAGGCAATAGAGAAATTCTGTTAGACCATTAAGATGCCATGACCAAGTATCGTTACCAACAGTGAACGAAGGAGTTCGAAGGGAATTAACCATTTGGTGAAGATTTTCATGTTCCCTATCAAGTCTAAGATTCCGCCTCCAATTCCAAATCCAATCGCCATTTGACCACCTGTTTGCAAGTGTGCAATTCTTATCAATTTCAAGTGCATAAAGTCTAGGAAACAACGTACATAACGGAGCATTTCCATTCCAACAATCTTTCCAGAATTTAATTGATTCCCCGTTTCCCACCTTCCTACTAATGGTGTCGACCGGGAAAGAATGTAATCCGTGAATATCCGTAACCGTGTGAACAATGGTGTTCCACACCCCTTTACTTTTAGCCGAAGGGGTAGAGAAGCACTCCTCACTCAACACACGTGCCCACAAGCTACTCGGATTCACTAAACCCCACCATCGCCACCTGTAAAGTAAAGCATAATTCATGGCTTCCAAACTACCAATCCCTATACCACCTTTTTCTTTTTCGGCAAGAACCGAACTCCACTTAATCCACGCTATCTTCCTTTTATCTTTCGAACCACCCCAAAAGAAAGAAGACCTCAACGCTTCCAATTCATTATTAACTTTTTCCCGACATTTTACACCAAATTATTAATATACGGTTTTTTTAATTAAGATTTATCATATAGGATTTCGTGACTATAGTATGCCTAGAGAAGACCTTTTGCATTTCTCTTATTGAAGGTGGTAGATGCTAAGCAGCCTAAGGGTCTCATTGTTTTAAATCTCGTCTCGTCATGATAAAAGCCTAAAAGTTTTAGTGTTCTTAGTTTGATTATCTTTAATTGATGATTTGGGGATAACTTGAATTACAATCATTCATTTGTGTGGTGTATTTTCCACCAAGATTGTCATTATCTAATATCATTTTCATATGCACTTTTACTTGAGTTACATCATCATTATTGTATATATATTTGCCGGTTCAAATCTTAATAGGTAAATTTATTGAACAGATATGAAAAAATAGAAAAAAACAACCACGGAAAATATCGGTTATGCTATGTACATGAAATGCTCGAACTTTTTTTCTATTACCTACTTACGGAGTATTTCTAAAATTTCCATTAAATTAAATGTTGATTCTAACTAATGAATCACCAATTCAAGTTTTGGATATGCAATTCTTGCCCGACCAAAGAAGCTAACTTGAATAGAAGGTGCCAAGGTAGGTTGTTTGACAGAAAAACCAACAAATCAAACGTTCTAATACACACATTTTAGCCAATCGTTGGAGCTATCATTGACGTTTAACTCATATGTTAACATCGAAATGAGTTAACGCATCAAAATACTATCTTTACATAGAAAGACAAAACATATATTTAGTGTAAGGACATCTAACTAAGTACGGGAAAAAAAAAGGTTTCTAATACTTTGAGATCATGCAAAACAAGAGATCCCTGTCTATGATGGTAAATAATTTTCAAATAGTCAACGGACAAAAATGATATATCCTTTTAAGAAACCAGCCTAATAATCTTTCTAACAATTTGATTATATGACAAGTGCAATCCATTAATTCTTTCTCTTAATTTCATTCTTTGATTTTACCAAGTATTATAATCAAGTTGTTAGAAAGATAATTAGACTGATTTTTTAGGAAGATATATATCATTTTTCGTAACATGTATGACCATGATCGAACTTATATATCATTATAAATGACAATTCAAATGCTAATTAAACTTGCACGTATGGCTATGGTCGGGTTTAGCATAATACATGTCATATTTTTAAATACTCGAATCTGAAAATCCTCATGTGAGTTGCATTTGAAATCCATGTGGATGTGTGCATCTATGAAGTTAGAGTTGTTTTGTCCCCTTTTATCATGATCATATAATTAAAGTTGGCATGTGCAAAACTGCAAACTCTCATGATACTCTCCCCCTTTCTAATCAAATTTGCCTTTTCTTTAATTCCTAAATTTCCTCTTCCCTAAGCTTTCTTGCACCTTTACCAATTCGACAAGAGTACTTTTTATTTCCTTCCCTAAAAACTTGATCAATTTTCAGATAATTCAAATCAACTTCATAACCTTTATAATAAATGACTTGTACTTGTACATGTTTTATGTACGTAGGCACACTCACACACATATGTATACCCACACGCATAATAGACTTCGACACATTCTTGTCGAAAGTCTCATTAGAAGCAGATCTAAATAATGTAGCACACACTTTGATTTACACCAACAAGATTAATTTCAATTCTAAATACCAGATCTAATAATAAATTTATATTGACATACTAATATTACAGTTAACCAACTTACTTAGGTGGTTGACCAATGGTGCGTCTTAGGGTGGGTGAGCCAAGGAGGGGTTTTACCTGAAATCCAAGGTCTTCAAGTTTCGGCAAGAAGGTTTTCTCTTTGAGATGTTTAATTAAAAGGATCTGCTCCTCGAGTAGACTCTCTAACACGGACCCGGTTAAGACAACTAATGCTAGACCTCCCGACATTCGCGAATAATTCATACCTTTCAAAAAAAAAATAAAAAAATAATAATACTTCAGTTAAAAACTTAAAATTGCTACCTGAACAGTCTACTACTTAAAAAAAATGTAGAAATGATCAGTTTATTATTGATTGATTGTGGGAATCAGTTTATGGTAGTTTCCTTAAATCTAATTACAGTAAATAAGAACTCTGATAGTGGAGTTTGTTGATGAGAATCATGACCAAAATTCAAGGTGCTTCTAGTGAATTATTGCATATCTCAAGTTGCTTTATAAATGTACCAATTTGGGTATAATATAACTATAAAATTGTAATTAAATTTAGAAAAATGATTAATCTTTCTAATATCATATTTTTATGACATATGGATTTTGTTAAGTCTTTTTCCTCGCATCTTTTTTTGATTTCTCCATGTGTTATTATGTTGTTGTTTTTTTAAAGGTGTAAATTACTCGCGAATATCAAGAGATCAAGCATACGTTGTCTTAACCGGGTCCGCGTTAGAGAGCCCCCTCACAGAATAGATCCCCAATTTAAACTTTTCGATGAGAAACTCATATCATCTAGAGATCTGAAGGGAATAATTTACTCAGGGCTACCATAAGTGAAAATCAAATACTTGTGACCACCCCCAAATATGGTTAGAGTAGGACTTGATTTCTCCATGTGTCATTATGTTGTTGTTAGAAAGATCTTTAAAAATATATATTATTACTCATTTAATTTATTGGCTTAAAGTTAAGTGACCAACTCCACAAGTCAAAGTTGTTGAAACAATGAATACTCACATTTATTTATTTACTAGCACATAGTATTTATGCAGTATAATAAAATTAAAACTAAATTAAAACTTTTTTGTTGACAGTATTCGATAATTTTTAATGATAGTTGTCGCAACGTCGTATGAGTTTTAATAACATAGAAGATAACGTGATATTTGTATCCTTTAAAAATAAAAATACATGATATTAAAATGTTGTTTTAATAAATGAATTCGTTAATAAAAACATAGGTAATGAATAACTTATATTAATTTTACCTGTATTATAATTATCTTGAAAAAAGTTTATTTAATTTTATAGATAATCTTTTAAAAATTAAGTTGATAATTAAATAAGATAATAATATAAATAAGAATGTTTAACTATATGTTTAAGGAAAGTACAAATTAATATTTATGTTATAAGAGTATATTAGTAATTTTGCATATTGAATTTTTAATTAATTTTTAAAAAGTTGTAAAGTGTTTATAATATATTATAGATATGTGACATTACATTTAAAGAAAAGTTATTACATACAACATGCATTTTATTTAATATTTAATATTTTAATTTTATATGAAGCTTATATCCTATTCTTTTACATACTTGATTGCATATAATACATATTTGATATTTAGTATTGATAACTATCTTGTATGAAAAGAAGAAAAAAAAAAGAGAGAGATATTATCATTGTTTGTGATTTGCCACGAATAATTTTTAGTTACTATAATCATTTTTAAATTATATTACCCCCTCTTTTATCAATTAATGATTTAATGCACCTAATATGCCACGTATTATTATTAATTATTTTAAATATTTTTACTTGCTATACTTATAATATCTCTATTAATTTATTAATTATACTTTCTTTTTATTTGTTTAGTCAAATTTTTTTCCTTATATAATTACATTATTTAATTATCAATTTAATTTATTATAACTTATATTTTATAATTTTTAATTATGAAATATAATAATAAAATTTTTAATTCATTGTAACCTAATTTTCTATACTTTGTGCGGACGGGTACTATGCTATTATTTTCTAACACAAGTGTTTGGTTTGAAATTAATATCGTCACAAAACCTCGTACACAGTGTATTGTTGCCGCCGGATCGCGCAAGTGACCATCTAGTATAGTAGTATCTGTTAATAGGAAAAGCCAAATCCATTAATTCTATTTTTCAATACATTTGGAAATTGGTATGTAATTCAAAAGTGAATCAATTACCAAAGCTGCCCAAGACCTTCTCCTTTGATAAAGCAAAGAATTAGAATCTCATTTACTTTTCTAACAAACAATGGTCTATGACTCATCGTCTCTTCTTAATTTATGATCACAAATACAAATTTTTACCTCCTAAATTATAGTTTTGAAAGTTAAGGATTTTCAAAAATTAAACATAGTATTTGATTGACTAAACGTCTAAACATGTCAAAAATTAAACATAGTATTTGATTTTCTTTAACAAATACAAAATACTAAAAAAAAGCCTTTTGAGAATGCTATAACATACCTTGTAAGCACACATACAAATATAGTATGTTTAAAAGTTATAATATACAACTCTTAGGATTTCTTGTTAAAGTTATTTAAAAAGAACGGTGTCTTTTAATTTAGATGTAACCACCATCAAATGATCTAGTGGCAAGGAGACTGTTTCCTCACAAGAGGTTTCAAATTCGAGTCTATTTACTTAGCCACTTCAAAATGTTTACTTGAAAAAGTTCGATATAAAACTTGACTTCTTATAAAAACTATCATCCGAATTGTCGTGGATACTCGAGGAGTAAAAAGTTTGGCAAACATATATTCAAACTGATTATTTATAAAAAGAAGTGTGGAGGGTAAAACCGTAAAAGCTAAAAAGTTTGGGCCTCGGGGTTGGGCCAGTGAAAGAAAAAAGAAAAAGTATCGATAATTACCACTCGATAAGACACACACAAAGATAGACGACTGTTTAATGGGGAGTGTGTGTGTGTATCGCTCTCTTTATTTATGTGAAAGTGAAAGTGAGTAAATAAATATAAATATAAATATAGATATAGGTACAGACAGATGTAAGTAATAAATCGTCGAGACGTCATATATCGACGTCGATACTTTAATTGATTCGAGTTTCCTCTGCAGAACTGTCTCCATTATTTATTTATTTATTAATTAAATAAATACAAAATTATTATTAAAAAAAGAAAAGAAAAGAAGGTGCACATAAATGATAAAAAAGAACCTAGGGTTTGAAAAGAGGTTATGTTGTGTACAAAATTAGGGCAAACAGAAACAAGGAGGAGCTATAGAAAGGGCGAATTCGTAATTTTACTGCTATTGGTGGTGGTTTTTGTGGTTTTATTGATGTTCGACGTCTTCATCGGTGGTGGTGATGGTCGTCGGACTGGTTTTGTTGAAGGAAAGAACGACGGCGGTAGCGGCGGTGTTGGTGCGATTTATTGGATTACCGGCGGAAGTGTTACCGGTGGCGGTTATGGAAATCAATCTAATGTCGGAATAGCTATCGCCGTGACGGTTATGGCTGGTCTCGCCGTGGCCGCCACTCTTGTTTACTCCAATAGGTAAATTTAGAAGAAGAAAAAAAGTTACTTGTATCTGAATCGGAAACCCTAATTTTTATCGTTGTAATTTTATTTACTTACTACTCTGTATTTGTATCATTTACGATCATCATAACACTCTCTTTTATATTATAAAGTTATAGATACAGATAGATATATAGATAGATACATATAAGTTATTGTACGTATAGATTTACTAGAAAGGAAAGATGATATCACAACAGAAACAACATCATCATCATCATAATGTATTGAGAGCACTAAGACGGAGTCATACTTCGAATTCGTCATCACCGTCATCGTCTTCAAATTCGTCATCACCGAGGTCTTCGTCTTCGAATTCATCGTGGATTCATTTGAGATCGGTTTTATTAGTCGTTGCTTCTTCGTCATCATCATCATCCTCACCAATTTCCACCACTACTACTAGGTCAGTTGCTCATTTCATATTTTCCTTCTCTTTCCAGTTTCCAGATCTCGATCACCAAATACTATCTTTTACTCCAAAAATGTACCGATCTGTTGTTTCCATAGCTGCTTGCCGATCTGTTTTAGGTTGTGTTTAACCAGATATTGTATATCCTTTAAATTTCTTTCATGCGTTTTGTTCCTGGTAAGGGAAATGTCTTTCATTTTTTCAAAAGTATTACGAGTTATGCCGACATCGGAGTTGTGATTGTTCTGCCAGTGCTTCCTCAAATGTCTTGTCATTTTAGTTGTGTATATGTACATATTTTTTTTGAACTACATGGTATCGGTGTAATTGCAGTGATGAAATAAATTTGTGTGCAGAAATACTTACTTGAATGGTAACGGATTCATCAATCTTTTGTTACAACAGTTTACGTAAAATAATTTAGATTTTGAAAGTAGTCAGTGAAGTTTTAGACTCGAATAGTTTGATGATAGAAATGCATACAGGGTCTATTTTCACACTACTTTTGTTACTGCATTCTAGAGTTTTCTACTTCTTTCATTCAATCTGCAATTCCCCGTTAGGCCGTTATTTCTATCTGCTTTGTGGTCCTATATAATGGATGAATTTACTTGTGTTATTGTGATGTAGGGGCCACCTTCAATCACCTTGGTCAAGAAGGAGAAGAAAACATGCTCTTCAGCCAAAACAGTGGAAAGCTTTATTTGATGAAGATGGAAGGCTTTGTGATGGTGGAGTGAAATTCTTGAAGAAAGTTAGAAATGGAGTATGTTTAGAGTTTAGATAAATTTTCAGCTATAAAGCCTTTTGTATGTTTATTTTTGGCAAGTCTATAATGGCTTCTACTATCTGATTTTTCTCTTTTTATCCCTTTCTTAATGCAGGGTGTTCATCCTAGCTTAAGAGCAGAAGTTTGGCCGTTTCTTCTTGGAGTGTAAGCACCTAATATCTATCATACCTTTATGTACAGCTATAACTTACTAGAAAATATTCAATTTGCTTTGACATTAAGGTGCATGATCTTTTCATTATTGTACCTCCCTAATCGCAAGACCGAGCAATTAGCTTATCATTATTACTAACTAACCTTTTTTTTTGTGCTATGGTGACATTCTTTTATAGTTTTTTTCATTCCATAAATTGAGTTGCTTGTAGAATCAACTACCGTAGTCTGGCTGTCTTGGTTTACATTTATTGGTCTCTTTGAGTGTTTTTTTTTAAAACATTTATGCAGTCCGTCGTTGGTTGCATGTTATCATATGTATATCTTTATAAATTATAACTCATGCATTTCTATAACATATATTGCAATCCTGCAATTATTTGTTGGTGACTAACATTTTGCCTTTTCCTTCTCACAAACTTACTCTTACAGCCTTACCCTTATTGAAATTTGAGCTATATTCAGTATGTAGTGTGTATGGGGCTCTAAAGGAACTAGCTGCTTGCATTGTAATGTTTTTTGCATATTTATAGAATGTTTAGGTTTATGATCTGTTGTGCAAACAAAAGTGACCTTTTTATTATAGAGAGCACAAGTATTTAAGTTTTGAGATTTTGATGTGCTGCACTAACAAATAACTATGTTCACAATGTGGGATTAGGTTGCTACTGGTGTTTTAGAACTTAATTGACTTGGTCTGCAATCTGATAATATGCTTGGAGATCTATTATTATTATTGCAATTTGCAGTTTGATCGTCAACGGTAATTGTGTTATACTCTGACTTATTGGTGATACAGGCATGTAGCATTTGCATGAGTTTGTTATTTCTTTGAAAACAATGGGAGATTCATGCTTAAAATACAGCAAGTGATTTTTTTTTTCTAGTTAAAAGTATGTTGCAATAAGTGAGATGATTAAGTAGAGTATTAGAGTTTTTGGATAGGGAATTCTATAGAGTAATTGAGGCTGATCTACAGACGGTGTGCTTGTACCCTATCGTTCTTCCCGGCATTTTTTTAGATCTCTTATCTTCTGACATTAGATCCAAATGTAGGCTCTTTTTACTGCACTAGTATTCAAAGCCTTGTATATGCCGTGGGGGCATGCTGAAATATGCCTGTGGCCTTTTAGAAGTTAAAAACGGAAACAATGAAACATAAATTTTTCAGACTGATATGAACATGATAATACAATAAGTGCTGCTTGGTTCAACACTAGGTTTGTATCTTCTAGGCTCCCTACTCTTCCCATTTTCCTTAAAAGGACAATGGTTTTACAAATTATGGATCTACAAGTTAGTTGAAGATATTGGGAGTAATCGAGTATTGAATAAAGCTAGGTCCTAATTGGAAGTAAAAATGTGTTGTGGAGGAATGTTAAACGGTTGCAATGTGTCACTATTGAAATTTGAGCCCGAGTGATTTCAGAAAAACCGTATACAACATAATCCCAAGATTTGGGTTAACCGTATCTAAAATAAATAGATAAGTTCAATACTATTTATACAACAATGTGGTTGCAATTTCTCTCATTGAAGCTCTTTGGATCAGAAAGGCCTTCCCATTTCGGTTATACAGCCGACTCATATGTGTTTCTATGCTTTACATGCATTTATTATTCAAGAAAAACTCAGGTTACCTGAGAGCATGCTTTTTCTGTTCTGCAGATATGATCTTAAAAGCTCAAAGGAAGAACGAGATACTCTTAAAAATAAAAATAGGTATTTGATCCCTTTCATCTTGGTCATTACTCAGTTCTCTGAAAATGAAAGGAAATTTCCTTCTAAAAAGAAATCATGTTTGAACTTTTTTCTGGCAGGAAAGAGTATGAGAAGCTCAGGAAACAGTCCCAACAAACTTACAAACAAAATGACACGAGCACCCAGGTAAAGGAAATCTCCATAAGCAGCAGCAATGAAGATAGCAAAAATGGTGGTGAAGTCATAGATTCATCTGCGCTAGATGATACTGCTAGTACTGGTAATTCCCTTTCACCTGAGGCAGACCACTCAGCTGGTAAAAATCGAGCAGATGATATTAAAGTGTGTGAAGGTGATAATGGAAGTGAAATCACTAGCAAAAGTGAAAGCGAATCTTCCGATTCTGACTCTTCTGAAGAGGCTGATGACATGCATCCATCCCCCACACCTGAAGAAGTCACACAAGAAACCGACACAGATAGGCATCCTCAGGATGACACCGCTCCCTCCAACATGGGAGGTAAAACAGCAATGCCTCAACGGTCTGAAAATTTCTCCACATGGCAGCGAATTATTCGCCTAGACGCTATCCGTGCGAATGATGAATGGATTGTTTATACGCCATCTCAGGCAGCGGTGTGCTCCAACAAGGCACGTGAGTTAGCCGAGAGTGTATGCCTTAAGGATTACGATCACCTGGAGGCATGCAGGATCTTCCATGCTGCACGTTTGGTTTCAATTCTCGAAGCATATGCATTGTATGACTCAGAGATCGGTTACTGCCAAGGAATGAGTGATTTACTTTCGCCAATCATCTCGGTGGTTGAAGATGACAGTGAAGCATTCTGGTGCTTTGTTGGTTTCATGAAAAAAGCACGTCACAACTTCAGACTTGATGAGGTAGGCATTAGGCGGCAGTTGAACATCGTGTCAAAGATCATCAAGGGAAAAGACTCCCATCTTTACCGCCACCTGGAGGAACTGCAGGCGGAGGATTGTTTCTTTGTGTACAGGATGGTAGTGGTTCTGTTCAGAAGGGAGCTCAACTTTGAACAAACGCTATGCCTGTGGGAGGTGATGTGGGCAGATCAAACTGCCATCAGGTCAGGAATCACAAAATCGGCTTGGGGGAGGATGAGGCTGAGGGCCCCTCCGACGGATGACCTGCTGCTGTATGCAATAGCGGCGTGTGTACTGCAGAGGAGGAAGCAGATTATAGAGAAGTACAGCAGCATGGATGAAATACTGAGGGAGTGTAATAGCATGGCTGGGCATCTGGATGTGTGGAAACTTCTGGATGATGCACATGATTTGGTGGTAACCCTCCATGACAAGATTTAGGAGTGGTTATTATGTTTTTTAGCTAATCTGTTATTTTTCTCTCTTTTTTTCCCTTCTCATTTTTCACCCTCTTCCAAAGAGCCTACCTTAGCACATGTCTTGCATTTCAACATTGCTTTGAACAAATATCTGTATCTCGATCGAATAAGTTACAGATATCACTGAACTCATTGTGCCCGCGCTCGTTTGGGTGACGGTGGCTAATTTCGTAAACTTACAAGTCTTTCACTGGCCTCTCCAACATCTCTATGTCAGAAATCACCAGGCAACTATGATGATATTATCTCAATTGTAGGATGTTCATATGCAATTTTCTTTTCGACTTCAGCAACTGCTAGCTGTTAATCATGGTCTCATTACATGTCACTGTATTGGTATCCTTATTTCAAATCTATATATTGATACCTTCCTTACCTTTTCAATTTAATAATTATGGGTTGGGGTTGAATGAATCCAGAGAAGGAACATACCCTCTAACATATGTTTTATATTTCTAAATTGAACGTATGTTCATCCATTTTACAATTTTGGGAATATAATCAAAATCAATGTTTTGGGTGATACATTTAAAAAAATACGATTTAATAGCCAGCCCTGTTGATCTGTTTGATTCAGAAAGGGCTAAAGATCCGATGGATTACATACTTGAAATTATGAATTCTGTTGTAAAACGTAGTCAACTTGGTCAAGTAATCGGAGATTACATGTTACAAGGTCAGTGATCGAGGTGACCGAGGCAAGTTGAGCCGAAATCGGCAAAAATAACAAGGTTGGTTAAAATTTGGATAAAACGTGGTCAAAAATCGGTTTGAAGCATTTCATACGTAGAGTTTCCAAACGTATTTTCACGGTCCTATAGATAATTATGTTTATGTTTGAACCTTGAAGTATTTAATTTAATGATTGTATGAACATGTGTCATACTCATACGTATAATTTACTAGCTACAAGTTTAGCCAATTGCTCGAATACCACTTGGCTAGTTTTACATGTATAAACTCTAAGTTGAGTACCTAAAATGCTTAATCTTATCTGGTGGAGATGGTCATTACTATCGCAAATTTATGCACTCTATATTGTTGTATTGGAGACTGTCCTTCGCGTCTCAAATCAGATTCGGTGGAATCCGACTCTTTATCATGGAAATGTATCATCATTCAATAAAGCAAATGGATTGGTCGAGGTCGGAACTTGGAAGAGCCATACACACTGCTGTCGACCGATGGTTGGATGGTTTCACCTTCAGTTAAATGGAACTTGAAATGGGGACTGCGTTCCGTGCCATCTTTTCATCTTTTGTATTTCCGGATATCTCATTGTTCATACATATTGTTGAATCGAGTGCAATAAATCTTCATGTATCTTACGTAGCTTCATACCCTTATATATTAATTACTAGATTAAACTCGTGCGTTACACGGCTAAATAATTATATCTATATATTATATCTAACTAATTTAATGAAATTGGTCACAAGAAAAGTTAGTGAATTTCATAGATATATTCAACTAATCTAATGAAATAAGAAATTAAGTAACCTCGTATATTGTCATATAAGAAGAATGGAAATGAAAGACCCTATTTTCATCTATATTACATAAAAATAAGAAAAATGCTAACTAAAGCCTTAGGAATTGTCGTTAGCGTGCATAAAAAGATTTGAACATTCCATAGTAAAAGCTCACACCTGGATATTATGATAAAAATATAACTTTTTTATGCACTTATAAGGCTGTCATTAGCAATATCCTAAAAACAATTAAGAAATTTAATGAATGGTTGGTGGAATATATTATTTTCTTGTTAGACTTCGAATCACTTGACTAACTTTGGATACTTATTTATTTAAAAACACAATCTAAATATAAAAATTAAACATTTTAAAAGCCCGTAAAAAAATATCATTTTGGAGATAATGAATAGAAGAAAATGAAAAAAAAAAAAAACTTCCAGTATAAATTCTAAAAATGTAAGTGATATAAAATGCTTAACTTTTCGAATTTAAATGAGATTAGCGTAACAACTAATTTATCAAATAAAATATCTAATTTAACAAAATACTTGATTAAATGTTTCGAAAACTTGTAACCTAGTCATAAATTATAGCAACGAATTTAACTTTTAAATTTCATGTACAACTCGTACAGCTGAGATAAGTATAAATTCTAAAAATTTGGCATTAATAGTTGATTGCCAAATAAGATTTTAGCTTAGTTGTCATTTCATCATATTATTTGTTTCATTTGATGTCATGTGTAATGCCATGTTGTAATTATCTTTTAGTTAGTATATTAAAGTTTATTCAAATATTTGGTGATTTAGTCAAATTAGTTAATAAGTTTGTTTTGATATTAGTTTTACCAGATCGTTTTAAGTTGTCAAAATACTAAATTCAAAAAATTTCTAAATTTTGAAATATTGTCGTGGAACATGCATGATGGTCACAAAACATTGTATTTATACATGCTAGATATTTATAATAGTTTATTTTTAGTATATGTTAAGCATTAAAAGATACATGAAACAACTTAATATTTTTAACAAATATTTTCTATCGATCTATCATTATATAAGATTTTCTATCATTATTTTTAGTAACAATTTTCCAAATAAGATGCCAACTAATATTAAGTGAGATGAGGTGTAAATATACATGACAATTTATAATGACTACTTTTAACTAAGAGTGGACAAATAAGCAAAAATCCTAGTTGTCCCCTAAATAAAGTTGCCACATAAGAGAAACCATATCCTCTCCTAGTTATATATAAAGATGGAAATAGAAAACCATAATTGTACGCAACAGCCAAAATGCATGATTTGGGCCTATCGGGTTTTCGGTTTTCAATTGGGCCAGCCTGGTCCCAGACCCAGGACCAGTTTTATAAAATTTAGGGGCTGTAAACCGGGCTGGGGTTTAACCGGTTACAGCAGGTTCAGGCTTTTTCCGGGCTGGTTCAACAGGTTACACGGGTCCAGAAAATAAAAAAGTTTTTCCAAATGTGCATCAAATTCAAATAGTAGGAAACTTTGCCCATTTATGGATGAATTTCATGGCCTTGATCTAGGTAGACAAGTAAATGATGAATCTTATGAACTTAGCCAGGTGGTCGGGCAACTTATTCCCGTTGTTGCTCGATCTTGGTTAAGCTCACTAATTCTATCAATTTAAGTGCACAAGTGGAGTATGATTTCTTGCCTTTGTTTAGGGCTTGTAATACTTTTGCAACCTGAATGCCGACCTTAAAAAAGTAGGTTAGGTTGTGGTGCAACCCAACTTTTAAATCAAGTCAGCTTTGGGCTCAACCCGCCAACTACTAACTCATAAGCATACCGGATTGACGCCGCCCTACTTTATCACATAAATTCAGAGGATGATGAGAACATTTAATCTATAAGGTAAGGAATAGAGAATAAAGCAAATATATCAAGGTAGAAAAATTTTGATGAAAATATATTTTGATTTGAAATTTTAATAGGTCATCAAATTTTTGGTGTGTTTGATACTT
Organism: Asclepias incarnata; assembly: GCA_025447715.1. Lineage (NCBI taxonomy): Eukaryota > Viridiplantae > Streptophyta > Magnoliopsida > Gentianales > Apocynaceae > Asclepias > Asclepias incarnata. Next base: position 147,529 of record JAOEHQ010000013.1, read on the forward strand.
TTTTTGTAACATTTGTGATATTTGACCCCGTTGACTTAGGTTTGACCTTATTTGACTTGTTGACTTTTAATGAAATTCCGGGGCATTTTGT
>JAOEHQ010000013.1:147719-163594 GCA_025447715.1 Asclepias incarnata
CCACACGACCACCGTCGGCACCGCCATCACCACCAGTCGCCGCCGCCACCACCACCCGTTGACGCCACCACCACACCGCCGCCGCCGCTACGACCATTACCGTCGCATCGCGCGGGCACCAGTCTAGTTTCAAATAAAGAATGTTTGGAATTAGTTCCTAGTCATTTTAGAGTCTAAAAGTAGGTTCTCTTCTTAGAATTTCAATTTTTGACACAGTATATTCATTAATAAAATTCATTTTATTTGGCGTTTAGCGTTTTGCTAGAAGCCGTTTTTAATATATATTGCCGTTCTAAAAAAAAAAATAATTCATTTTAAGTCTCAAATTAATCCAAAAATAGTTTTACTTTTGTTTCTGTTCTCCGCAATTGGTACCCGTGCTAGTTAATATCCTGATGGTAAGTGACAGAGATTTATCTAAAACCTGTATTATTGATGTTGTGTGGTCTCAAGAACGCATTGTTCATGATTCAACGGTATACATGTCCAAATTCGACAAGATTTTGCTATCCTTGAAGAACTGCATTCCGTGATCGTAGGTAAGGTTTCAAACCACGATAATGGCGAGGGGAAAACACGGAGGTCGAAGAAATCGTCCAATCATACATGATTTTTGGTGACAGACTGACAGTTGTATAAAGTGGAAGTACTTTGTGTTGTGATTGATAAGGCCGGATGACTCCCATATTTGGTTGGGAAAACTGTCGCAACATGAGGTTCAAACCTTTCAAGGGACATATGGTGTACAACACAACCATTACTTTTTGACTTAGTTATGGTTTCATACAAAACAAAACCTGAAGTGTCAAAAGGGGAAGGCAAGATTGAGCAAGGGGTTCACTTAAGAAACTGAATATTTCTTGGTCGTTATGGGTTATGAGCCCTTATTTTCTGATGTAATTATACTTTTGTTTATTTTGGTGTCTTGCCGAAAATTGGTAATTTAATAAAAGTTGGTTGTTAAGACTATTGGGAGTGGGGCGTTTTTGCGCGTCGGTTACCTCGGGAACGCCCCTGGAACGCCGGGCACACCGCCCCGAGCAGCGTTCCATGGCTGTTTGAATCGGTCAAAGGCTCATTTGAGACGCCTGACTTTTCCTGCAAATTTACTTTTCCTCTGCCACAAAGTGAAAGATTCTCCACTTTTTAACCTTTTTCTTTTTAATATTATTAATATAATAAGGTTTCTTTTAATTAATAGTATAAAATAAAATAAATAGTGGGTCCTTTAAGGGGCTTTTTTTGGACGCCTCACTTCAACAAAAAGTGAAAGAATGCTCGTTAGATGATTAGGCGCCACGTGTCGTGATGAGGTTGATTCGGGGCTTCCTTTGGACGCCCCACTCCTCATAGTCTTAAGAGAAACAATGTGAATAGTAAAATATATACTTAATTAGGAGAAACCAATGTGAACAGTAAAATACAAGTTTAAAAGCATAGTGTACAACCAATTAAGAGAAACCAATGTGAATAGTAAAATATAAGCTTAAAAGCATAGTGTACAACCAATTAAGAGAAACCAATGTGAATAGTAAAATATATATACTTAATTAAGAGAAACCAATGTGAATAGTAAAAAACAAGCTTAAAAGCATAGTGTACAACCACTGAAACATTCAATTAAGAGAAACCAATGTGAATAGTAAAATACAAGTTTAAAAGCATAGTCAACCATTGAAACATTCAATTTTTTTTTAAAATGCAAGTATAATTTGTAATGACACGTGTACTAATGGGCATATAAACTCTTTTCTAAATATAAAAAAACAAAAACATAGTGTACAGCCATTGAAACATTCAAATTTTTTTCAAATTGCAAGTATAATTTGTAATGACACATGTACTAATGGACATCTAAACTCTTTTCTAAATATAAAAAAACGGGCAATGATACTTGTATCATAACTTTTGATATTTTTACCACCATTGTGCATTGAATAGTTGTACGGTATGCATAAATATTGATATATTGTGGTAGATTTATCAAAAACAGTGATACGAATATCACTAACCATAAAAAAAATGAATGTACATATATTTTAATAATATATTAATAGAATAGGTTATGAATAGTGGCTATTTTATCTTTACATGTGTTTTTAATATAAATAGAAGATATATGAAACATTAACATAAATGAGTAAGGTTTCCGGTTCGAGATTCACTTCCCTTCCTTTTTGGTTTTAAAAGTTACATTTTAGCCCTCTAAAATTTACATATATAACCCTAAGTTTTTTTTATATTCAATTGATATATATATATAGTTATTCCCTTATGTTATTTTTCTGGTTTTTTGGTTTTTACCCTATTTTTTTAGTTTATTTTGTAATCTTTTTGTTTTAGTATATATGTCTTTTGTATTTTTTTTTGTTAACATTTAGTTTTTTATATCTTTTTACACTTGGTTTTTGTATTCTCTTTTTTTCCCCCTGTTTTTTTGGTTTTTATCTTCTTTTTTTGGTTCCGTTTTGTATGTTTTTTTGTTTTATTATATATTTCTTTTGTATTTTTTTATTAAGATTATGTTTTTTTTATACCTTTACTACATTTGGTTTTTATATTTTTTGTTTGAACCTGAACGTGTGGGATTTTTTAAAGATAGCATAGAAAAAGACGATAACACCTTTAATATTTCATATGCCATTAAACACACATTCCCACCATGAACCAACTTTCTTACATGCCAAAACTATCCAACTAAGTACCACAACGCGCTTCAAATACCGACGCAGCCCAACGGGCGGCACGCAAACTTCCTAGTTAGATTTAAGTTATTGTCTCTGCTATAAATAGATAAACAAATACATAGAGTAGAAGAAACCACCATTAGGTGACCTAGAATTTTTATACATATTTAATATTTTCGATTTATATACTTATTTAAATGTAAGTTAACATATAGTTTTAATATTTTATGAATGAAAGAAAGAAAAAGGTTGAAAATTTTTAATTAATTAAATGATGAAAATTTTAAAAAGTTTTCTCAAGTTGATGATTACAGAATGTAATAATTCAAATTAAGTATTTAGTGAAATTTTTTTTATTAAGGGCTAAAAAGTATAAATTATGGATGGAAAATAAAAAAGTGTAAATTAGTGAGACTTTTTTTTATAAATAATAATATACTAATATAATTGGATAATGATTATTAGGATTTTTAACTTTTAGTATTACATTATAATTAGTTTAATAATGACATCATCAATGTTAATTTTTTTAAATAACATAATTTAGTCACATGTTTAATAACTTAATTTAGTGAAATCGAGAGTTGTGATTGGTCAATTGAGGTTAGGTCAGTTGTCTTTTAGTATATATTAAGATTTTATATTTAATGCATATCAAGTGTGAAATCTACTAGCATAGATACTGAATCACCGATGGTAATTGTTTACACTAGGATTACTATGTATAAGAGTAGTGAAGTAATATTATTTGGCTAACACATTGCTTCTCAGAAAGTTAGATGCTATACATGCCTTCGCAAGAGAAGGTGATACAGAGAACTTGATCAAGTGTGTTGAGAGTGGTGTTCCGGTGGATACAAAGGGTTTGTTACATTCTTATTACTCGAAGTCATATTGTCAACTTTATTTATCTTTATTGTTATTATTTTCTAATGGTGGTGATGTAAAAATCAACCTGCATGATATAGAAAGGATCTTATGTATAGACCATTTAATAAACTATACGATATAGTGAGATGTGTATGATTATAAGTCAATTGAACGAGAAATATGTCTTCCATCAGTTTATGAATCCTATGTAGTGTGAATATATGTGTATGTGTAGTGGAGTAATTCTCGTTTATCTGTATTTAGCCGATAGGTATTCAAAAAAATCTTTTTAGATTCTAACTATCATTTAAATACGCAGATAGTGAGGGCCGGACACCTTTGCACTGGGCTGTTGATCGTGGCCATGTAGAAACTGCAGAATTGCTGTTGAGCAGGAATGCTGATGTGAACATTAAGGTAATCTTGCTGTCCTTTGTTGGAGGCAAAATGAACGGGTTGGGTATCAGGTCAATTCGGGTTTTAGTCAATATGGGTAATTTTTGTACAGGTCAAAGTAAGTCGGGTTGAGTTGACCTGGAACACTTTTTGGTTCTTTTCTTTTGTACTAAAATAAGTAGTGTGTCAAATATGATCACATAAACTATAATATTTCAATATTAATCTTTTTCTATCTTTTTCTTGATTAACTGCCTTTGGAAGTTGTGTTCGTTAATAATACACTTTGGGACTTTCTTGACCTGTTACCTTTTTAAGCTTCTTCTTAACCGAAACTGGGATGCTAGTCATCTATAGAAAGTGCGAAAATTTGGGACCAAAACTTTTGCCGCCAACCCAACCTGCCCCGCTGCCCGTACAGAAATTATCTGCCAGAACCTGTTACCCTACCTGTCAATTGTGCAAAACTGAAAACTCTATTCCCATGGAATAAACACACATGCTGATACTTCTGTTAATATGATAACCTGAAGGATAACGAGGGCCAGACACCATTGCATTATGCTGCTGTTTGTGAAAGAGAAAGCATGGCTGAGTTTCTTGTGAAGAAAAATGCTGCTACGGATATCAAAGATGACGATGGAAATTACCCTTCTGATCTTTGTGATTCAAAATGGCCCTGGATCCAACCCCAAGCACCCTCTTTTGATTCATAAATTTGTTCAAATTTTGTTTATGAGAAAACCAGAAAGGTCACTTTTGTTTGAAATTGCTATATGTTGTCCGATAGTTGTTGAAATTCAGAAATCATACATAGCTTCGTTTTTCATCGTTGGTAATTTGTGATCTTGGTGCTTTGAATTTTTGTATTTGCTCAGCATGCTAGGATTGATTATCTCACACAATCTCAATAGTCAAGAGACGAAAAACTGAAAATCGTATGTATAAGGTATCAGATTTCTCTTCCACGTGATTTTTGAAATTTTAATACGAATTTTAGTGGATTTTGATATTACCAAAATTAGTAGACGCAAACTGTTATCTGTCATGAACAAGTTTATTGATAGGATAGAGTGATAGCCGATGAACAAATTTGCCAGGAACTAGTCCTAGCCCAGACCGAAAAGGACCAGGGCTAGTCCTTTGCCGGCCCGATAGTCCTTGTATGGTCCTAGTTTTAGTAATAGGCTGGTTAAAAGCCCTTTCTTTAAATGGCCCAGGCAAAGCCCGACCTAGGCGGCTAGGCTTATTAAAGGCCCAATACGGCGAGATTATCTATACTCATTTATAAAAGGTTTATCCACTTCATTTTACGGAATTCAGATTTTGAAATATTCAAACTGCCCCTAATCTATCAATATCTTTAACAATTAAAACACATGATCCAAAAATACTCTTAATGAATTAAGTTATAACATCTATCACTTAACTCTTAAAATAACTATACTATTTTCTTTTACATCAATTATCTTTACATCAATAACCTACACTACTCGCCGCCGCCGCCACCAATCGTCACCACCACCACACCATCGCCGCTACCACCATCGCCGTTGTATCGCGCGGATATCTATCTAGTATATGTTAAAGTTTCTACTAGGATATTGTTATATATTCCAAATCTATTTGTAAAGTAAATGTTAATGGTTAAATTCTTATAAGCATCAATAATGAAGACACTAAAGTCACTATTAGCAAATGTAAAATAATTACAAATTACAACTTACAACTTACAGGGACATCATACCAAATTAACAAGATCATGTTTGACTGAATTACATTTATGAATATTCATATGACCAAAGTAAAGTTATGGACAATTTATGATATTTGTTTTCTAAAGAACGTTTTAATTTTATCTATTTGTAAGTCACAACTATTTTGAATACTTAATAAGATTTGTTTTATGGCCTTTAAGTATATTAATTTTAAAAATTTTATCTTTATAAAAAATGCAAAGTAATTAGCTAAATGTTAAACTAAACTGCGTTTTAAAAAATTGGTCCAAAAAGAACCGCGACTAAGCCTGGCCTGACCTGATGGGCTTATAACATGTTTATTTTTTTTAAAAGTAAGGACTAGTTCGTCATCAATTTATACACCTTATATTTGGTTGCTTTGTTTGACTTGATTTTGTCTGGGTAAATACAATCAAACGTAAGTTTATTTTAAAGTAACGAAAAAATATAGAAAATATAAAAGATATAACTTAAACTGGTCTTTCAACCAGACCAAATAAAACCCGTCTATCTTATTATTAACCATCTTCAATGGTTGGAAGCATGACACTAAAGAAATATGTCAACTCAGTAAAATACATAAGCCACTTTTTATATATAATGGTTTCACCTTATAATACTACTTTATAATTAAAAAATAAATTCTAAATAAACACATTTTATTAATAAAAATAAAAACACAATAATAAAGAAAAACATTACATTTAATTAAAAACACAATAAAAAAAACCATTAAAAAAAGGCATAAATTGAAAAAAATATCTAACAAAAACCATAAAAAAAAACAAAGTATTTATCCTTGTAATACCCATCTAATGTATACATATACTACAATACACAAATATATGTAACATCTTCTTCCTTTTACACAAAAAACACAAACACATGGTTAGAAAAAAAACGTCAGCACACACACAAACACTCATAGACAAGCACACAAAGAAAAAAACATGAAACTCAATAACCTGACGCTATCACCGCCAATTGGAACCCATAATGTCAACCATAGAGTCATGTATCCAATGGCATAGCGTCGGGTCCCGACACTGTATCTCCATGAAACCGACCATAACGTGACGGATGGAGATGGTCTCATCACATGATATAATACTTTTTAGATATCAAAGACGATCCATTTGTTTTACCATGACAATTAACAACGTGAAGGGAAATTTTTTCCATATGTCCGTCCCATAAAATAACTGGTTTTTGATTATGTATATTTCTAGTCGTCATTTTGAGAGTTAAAAATAAAACATAATTGAACAGAAAATAACACATATTTTAACACAGATCTGTTAACAAGACACGAAGTAAAATAAACCAAACACGTTTTTTACTTAATAGCACCCTTTTAAGGTATGTATTATTTCTATTATACCAGAATAAGTAAAGTAGAATTGACTATTTTGGTTTATTTAACAGAAAATAACACATATTTTAACACAGATCTGTTAACAAGACCCGAAGTAAAATAAACCAAACATGTTTTTACTTAATGGCACCCTTTTAAGGTATGTATTATTATTTCTATTATACCATAATAAGTAAAGTAGAATTGACTACTTTGGTTTATTTAATAGCACTTTTTTAAAATGTGTTATTTCTATTATGAAAACTTTTTAAAAAATCTACACAGTTTTAGACACATCATTTGAAAGGGTAGTGATAAACTGAGTTTTTATCCATCCACAACAATTGCTGCATCATATAGTTATACGATATAACTATATAATACAGTAATTGTTGTGGATGGATAAGAACTCATGTGAGTTTATCACCTCCTCATTTGAAAATAGAGTCAAAATTTTATATAAATTTACATTAACTAAATAATTTATGGAAGACAAAACCATTTTTAACCATGTCCGCCCCAAAACTTTGTTTCTTCATAAATTTACAATAAAAAAGAAATTAAAAAAAAAAACCTACTTCACCAATCAACACAGAAGAATTGTCAGATAAAAAAATAAATAAAAAATCCCATCGTTAATTCAACAAACCATCTCATTGGCCCGCCTACATTACCAGCCAATCCCATCTTTCCATCTGTGCATACACACCATAACTACAATGGTCATCCCACCACCTAACCACACCCTTTATTATTTAAAACTTAATCAAACAGTTGTTATCAATTCATCAAATTAAATTAATTAAATATTCAATATAATAAAAAAATAATAATAAAACTTTCCCCCAAATTATAGAGACAGATATACATACAACATTCACTCTCTCTCTCTCTTTTTCTCTCTCTAGGGTTTCAGAAGCGCCGTTTTTAAACTTAAATTTACTGATCGGAAAGCTTTAATTATCAGGTAATTAACGTTAATTAGGTTTATACTTTAATTCTTCATTTTTGGCGATTTATTAGGGTTTAATTATGGTCATTAATAATTAATTAATATCCAAAAAAATTGGATTTCCGATCTGTATATATATTTGTTGAATTTTAGGTTTTTATTTTTGTAATTGTGTAATTGATTGTTATTATTTCAGTTGTTAACAGTTGGAAACTGTTTGATTGTAATTTATTTATTTTATCTTATTATTGGAGATTATATATGTATATATATATACACATAGGGATTTGCTAACTAGTGCCCCTGGGGCGCTAGTTAGTAGTTGACTTTTGGTTATATATAGGCTTTTATATGGCTATAATTGTGTTATTAAATTACCATTAATATGATATTATCCCTATAAGGCCATGTACATCTAAGTCAAAGTTTCGAGGGAAAATCTCTTCAGTTTACTTGCATCGGAAATTAAGAAGTAGGTTTTTGTTAATTTGTTAGTTTTAAGTTATATCTATATTTGATCTAAAGTGAACTAGTTTTGCTTACGTGTAATGGTGGCCGGTTGACGAATATAAGGTACCTATGATTTCTTATAAAGTATTTTAGGAATTTATAGATTTGAGGGAGATGTTTGGAAGTGTATATTTTTTAAGTGCTTATGGCTTAAAAAGTGTGTTCAAAACAAGTAGTAACACTCTTTGATCTTTAAAATCACTCAAGTTTAAAACACACTAGACGTCCAAATACTTCAAGGTACATTTTAGCTTTTAAGAAACGCAATAAGCTGTATACACTCCCAGTTAGAGGTGGGACATGTACGAGTTTGAAGATGAGGCTTCCTTTTCAAGGGATAAGGTGGTTGTTTTTTTTATACGTGACAAGTTTATGTTTTCATGAGATGTTTAACTTTTGTACATGTCGATTTCAGTTTTTTGTGCTTGTTGGGAATTGGGATTAGTTTTTATTTTGTACTGTGTTTTTTTGGACTTGTGTTCTCAAGTTATCTTACCCTTTTTTTATGCTGAAACAGTTTTCTCAGTAGTCAAAATAGTGTTTGCCAAAAAGGTATGGCATTGGAAGTTACACAAATTCTGTTGAATGCACAATCAGTTGATGGGACTGTTCGGAAGCATGCTGAAGAAAGTTTGAAGCAATTTCAGGATCAAAATCTATCTGGCTTTCTGCTGTCTCTATCTGGAGAACTTGCTAATGATGAGAAGCCTGTTGATAGTCGTAAATTAGCTGGTTTGATTCTTAAGAATGCCTTGGATGCAAAAGAACAACATAGAAGGTATGAGTTGATCCAAAGATGGTTATCGCTGGATGTTGGTGTCAAGACACAGATTAAGACATACTTGTTGCAGACACTCACCTCTCTTGTCCAAGAGGCACGGTCAACTGCATCACAGGTTATAGCCAAGGTTGCTGGTATAGAGTTGCCACAAAAACAATGGCCCGAGCTCATTGGTTCACTTCTATCAAATGTTCACCAAGTTCCTGTTCATGTCAAGCAAGCTACTTTAGAAACTCTTGGTTATTTGTGTGAAGAAGTTTCTTCGGATGTTGTAGAACAAGATCATGTGAATAAAATACTTACAGCTGTAGTTCAAGGTATGAATGCAAGCGAGGCTAGCAATGATGTGAGGCTTGCTGCAACAAGAGCTTTGTATAATGCTCTTGGTTTTGCTCAGGCAAATTTTACTAATGATATGGAGCGTGATTATATTATGAGAGTTGTTTGTGAGGCAACTTTATCGCCAGAAGTGAAAATTCGGCAGGCAGCCTTCGAGTGTTTGGTTTCCATCTCATCAAGCTACTATGAGAAGTTAGGTCCTTACATGCAGGATATATTCAACATCACTGCTAAGGCTGTAAAAGAAGACGAGGAGCCAGTAGCTCTACAAGCTATTGAGTTCTGGAGCTCAATTTGTGACGAGGAAATTGATATTTTGGAGGAGTATGGGGTTGACTTCGCTACTGCTGTTTCTGACATCCCCTGTTTTTACTTTATCAGGCAGGCACTTCCTGCTCTGGTGCCCATGCTTCTAGAAACTTTGCTGAAGCAAGAAGACGACCAAGATCAGGATGAGGGTGCATGGAATCTTGCCATGGCTGGTGGCACATGCCTTGGTTTAGTTGCTCGAACAGTAGGAAATGATATTGTTCCACTTGTCATGCCTTTTATTGAAGAGAACATAACAAAACCTGATTGGAGGCAGAGAGAGGGAGCTACTTATGCTTTTGGTTCCATCATTGAAGGTCCATCACCCAACAAGTTAATTCCCCTTGTTAATGTTGCTCTAAATTTCATGCTGACAGCTTTGACCAAAGACCCCAACAGTCATGTGAAGGACACCACAGCTTGGACACTTGGAAGGATATTTGAGTTTCTTCATGGGTCGGCTATGGAGACACCTATCATTACTCCAGCAAATTGTCAACAGATTATCACAGTTCTTCTACACAGCATGAAGGATGCTCCAAATGTGGCCGAGAAAGCTTGTGGTGCTCTCTATTTTCTTGCCCAAGGTTTTGAGGATGTAGGCCCATCATCTCCATTGTCTCCCTTTTTTCAAGAAATTGTCCAATCCCTTTTGACAGTGACTCACAGAGAAGATGCCGGAGAGTCTAGATTGAGGACTGCTGCTTATGAGACATTAAATGAAGTTGTGAGGTCTTCTACTGATGAAACAATTTCCATGGTGTTACAACTAGTTCCCGTCATCATGATGGAACTCCACCAAACTCTTGAAGAACAGAAACTCTCTTCTGATGAGAGAGAGAAACAGAACGAGCTGCAAGGTCTTCTCTGTGGGTGCCTGCAGGTTATCATTCAGAAACTTGGAGCATCAGATGCAACAAAATACACCTTCATGCAGTATGCAGATCAGATAATGAGTCTTTTTCTTAGGGTCTTTGCATGTCGTAGTGCGACAGTTCATGAGGAGGCTATGCTTGCTATAGGAGCTCTTGCTTATGTAACGGGGCCAGATTTTGCAAAGTATATGCCAGATTTCTACAAGTACTTGGAAATGGGTCTACAAAATTTTGAAGAGTACCAAGTGTGTGCGGTTACTGTAGGTATAGTGGGTGACATTTGCAGGGCACTGGAGGAGAAAGTGTTGCCCTGGTGCGACGGGATTATGACCCAGCTTCTCAAAGACTTGTCAAGCAACCAATTACATCGATCTGTGAAGCCTCCGATCTTTTCTTGTTTTGGTGATATTTCACTAGCAATAGGAGAGAACTTTGAGAAGTACCTGATGTATGCTATGCCTATGCTTCAGAGTGCAGCAGAGTTGTCTTCACACACAACTGGTGCTGATGATGAAATGATAGAGTACACCAATCTCTTAAGAAATGGCATTTTGGAGGCGTATTCTGGGATATTTCAGGGTTTTAAGAATTCGCCTAAAACCCAGCTGCTGATTCCATATGCTCCACATATCCTCCAGTTTCTGGATCTGATTTACATGGAGAAAGACATGTGAGTTATTACTTCTTACACTGTATAATTGGTTACTTGCCTATGGTCTTTATGGTTTAAAACAGGTTCTGGTTGAGAGGGGTCTGTTTTCAGATACGGGTTAAATCTGGCTGTGCCAAGCAAATCTTTATTGTCCATTTCTTCATTTATTTTAAGAAATTATGGTTACAAAAACACCTTACTTGAGTAATTACTGCTAAAACTTCAAATAAGACAAGTAGGTTTTGTGCGTTGAAAGTAGACTTCAACGCATTTCATCCTGCTTGATTCGTTTGACTTACTTGCGGTCTTCTTTTTAGCTACCTTTTTTCTTATTTGACCCCTTTAATATAAAGATAACTCAAATCGAGGAACCATAAGATAGTCGGATTGCTGCTTTACCTCTTTGTCTATCTGGTTTTTGACTTGATTGTGTATTCATGTTTCAGGGATGAATTGGTGATGAAAACTGCCATCGGTGTTCTTGGAGATCTTGCTGATACTCTCGGAAGTAATGCTGGGTCCTTGATTCAGCAGTCTTTGTCAAGCAAAGATTTTCTGAATGAATGTTTGTCATCGGATGACCATTTGATTAAGGAATCTGCTGAGTGGGCCAAGTTGGCTATCAGTCGTGCTATTTCTGTTTGAGGTTCTACCTGTTGGTACATACTTTTTTTCCTTTTAATTTAGAAGAGTCCCTGCATGCATATGGTCGAGTCGGGGTCGCGGTCCGGTCGGGGATTGCATCAATGAGTCGGGTCATCGCCATTTTCTGACAGTGAAACTGATACAATTTAAAAGTTGTTTCAAGCCATTGCATCTGCTCCATGGGGCTTTCAGGTGCTCTACTCTTCTGTCACCAGGGGCGATTAGTAATATCATGGTTCTCGAAAGTCAGGACAGCGAGGGAGATGTAGCTTCCATACTACTATATTCGGGTCCACTTCATCACCAGTATTCACATTTATCTCAGGTTACATGAATTAGTCCATGTTATCTGGGTGCTGTCATGTTATTGTCTACAATGGATTTGCTTGTTGGGGTATATGAGCTATAAAGTTGGTCAAATTCTTATCTCAAGGAGAATACGTGATGTTGCTATTTCCAGTTGTCTCACTTCCTTTCCTTTCCATTCATGTGGGTCAGTTTTGAGTTTTGCATCTGTCTATGCCTTTCTCCGTTCAACAATGTACTTGAGCTGGGGTGGGGCTAGCACACATATTAGGTATCCATTACATTTTGCATCATACATTTTTCTTCTTTCATTTTTTTCTTCATTTTATATCATATATCTTTTAGGGTGTCGAGTTGGGTCTTGCATTAGTCAGTACTGTGTCTCACTTTCTTTTTCATTCAAGCCTGTTAGAGGGTTGGCCGCATTACATTTAAGGAGCTAGGGTTTTTGCATACTTCATTAATAGGTGTTTTGCCAAATATTTCTGAAATAGAATGCATTCATGAAAGCATGCGTGCTATCTTTTGTTTTCTACTCCTTGCTAGTCTAAAAGTGTTGAAACATATAGGGTTTTATGATGCTTTCGAAAAATGTAAATCCTATTTTGAGTTCCTGTCTGTAGAGAATGGCATTTTACGCAGAATGTCACAGCTTGTGATGAAAGGTGTGGAATAGGATTGATTTTGAATGTTGGTTGTTGCTTGGTAGGAGATACATACATTACCTTTTGTAATTTTCGCTCACATATTCTTTTGCTATCAGGTGAATTTTTACAACCCCGTATGGATTTGTGTGAATGCCAAACTTTTATTTGTACTGGCTTTATTTGTTATACTGTATACACTTGAATCAATGGTATTTATCAGTGTTTTGTATGATTATGTTCTTATTTGCAACAAACTGCAGGCGTCAGTATCTTGCTATATTGTTGTATCAACTCAAAATGCTACTAAGTAGACCTTACAGGTGACCGTATGAGCAGGTCGTCTAATTGGTCAATAACCTGGTCTAGACTGAAGATTATTTTTCCAGTATGGGTCGAGTATAAAACACCTTTACCAGTCACCTTTCTAGCTCTTTACACAAGTTATTACTGCATTATTAGGTCACGAAGCTTGTCTGGGATGAAAAGATTATTTTCCCAACACGGGTCGAGTTTAAATCACCTTTATGCTGCCTTATTAGTTAGTATTAGAAAAGGTATCATTGCATTATGTGATTTGAAAACACTGTATTACTACAATAGCAGTAATTAAATTATATTAATAATCTATTATCGTTTAAATAATGAAATTTGAGGTGAAATGGCAACTCTTTTAAATGCATGTCTTAACATTATTTATTTTGATGTGTTATGGTGAATAGCAACCTAGTCACTTCACTTATTCAACGCTTTTGCATCCATCAAAACCGCACATTTGTAGAATAGAAACAAAATAATTTTTAGAATATTTGTTGGTACTTCATTCTTGACATAGTTTTTTTTTTATGTTATGTTGGAACATTATGGTTTTTTTTTCTTGTCAATTTAAAAACATTATTCTACGATCAGACAATTATGCTATACGGTTGAGTTGTACAGATATGTTATGAAAAAAAAAATATATATTAATAAGTAGAGGAAGATTCATATTTACCAGGTGTAAAACTTTTGATCAAAAAATAAAAAATAAAAAATTTCATATTAAAAAGATGTATATCGAGGACCCCTAAAGATATAGTATGTTAATTAATCAACTTGGTAGGACAATAAGTCACTATAGTTCTACTACTTCTACACACCGGATGATGCATAATAATCTATATAAATCTTAGAAAGACAAATGTATGTGTTAGAAGATTAACAAATATAAATATGTAAATTCAAAACTGATGTTTTTATATGCATGACTTTGATAAACCACAAATCCAATTTGCCAAAAAGGAAAGAAAACAACAAATACAAAATCTTACATGGTCCATTAATTGAAATTTTGCTTAGTAGTCAACTTTCCATCTGCTTTTCATGTTCAAAATCAGTATCATACACAATCTTAGAAATCACCATCACCCTTAAATTAACAATTGACTCCACCTTATCATGCCCAAAATCTTACACTAAGTGCTTTCTTTACCTAACCAATTCGGTCCAAACGAGTAATCATTTTGGTTACGTAATAAAGAGAGTCGTTTTTCATATCAGGGAGGAACGAGGAGCATATATAATACATCTTGGGCTATACCCTTATGATTTTATAACTTTACCATATTAAAAATAATTATTTCATTTTGAAATAAATAAATTACCTTTACAATAATCTTATAAAATATAAAACATATCAAAAAAAACATTTTTTTGCTTTTGGACAACTTGTATGAATGTCATATGACAATTTATACAGATGACACGTCGGCAAAAGTACCGGCATACATATACAATAATAATAGATGAAAGTTGGATGCACACAATATGAAAATTGTACGTCGAATAATAAAGTTGACTTTTGAATTAAAATGAAATATATTTTCAAGCACTTGACTCTTTATTCTAATATCTTTTTGAGTGAAGCACACATTTGATCCGATAAAATATCTAAAGTTTTTTATTATTTGTTCGTGGATAATAAGTTAATAACCCCATTCATAAGAATAATGACATGCAAAAGTTTCTTAACAAAAGAAACATAACATAAGTCACAAGAGACATGATGTTTGCAAAATGATGTTGCCACCATACCCTTTTTCCAAAATAAAAACTAAATTATACTTTTTATTTAAAAAATAAACTTAGGGTCAAAGCCTATATTTGAACACTTTTGGTACATCTTCATTTTCCTTTTCTTGACATAGCAAAAATATACGAGAGTCACCATCGTTCGTTTTTCCTCTCATATTATGACTTATGAGGCACATATTTTTAATTTATTATTATTTTTTTTAAACATAATTCGACTAATAATTTAATTCTATACCATGAGATAGTGTCTTAATTTTTGAATATTTAAAGTACTAATTAATTAAGGTAAATTATAATTTAATAAATATTAATCATAAAATAAAATAAAAACATTCTTTTAAATAATGCAAGTAACATTAAACCAAAAATATTGAAAATTTCTCAATTAACTCAATAACTTAATCTATAATTTTGTTTAATTAAAATATTCACATTCAAATACATTTCACATTTACATTTAAATTGTAATAAGAAATGTAAAAATAAAGACAACCTTCTTCAATTGTTTATTTAAAAAATAATATGTTAGCGTCTACTGTCATTTTCTTCACTACCATGCATGCATTGGTACTTTTTCTAGTTAATTATATAGAGGATTCGCCAATTTGTCATAATATTCTTTTCTTTTGAATTAAGGTTTAAGTTATAGATCGGCTTTATATATTTTGTTTTGTTCCAATATAGGTAATAAACCCTCAAAAATATCACATACTTTCAAGTTTGTTCTGATGTAGGTAATAAAC
>JAOEHQ010000013.1:163694-176982 GCA_025447715.1 Asclepias incarnata
AAGGGTATTATAGGTATTTTAAGTGGAGATGTTTAAATTATTGAATAAAAGAATGAGGATTAATTAATTTATTAAGGTAGAATGGTCATTTCGCATTGTGTAATTTTTAACAGAGGGTGAGATAATCTTTATAAGATAGTATAGATATATATTGCTAAGATATTAAAAACTCAATTTTAAAAATTCTTACATGCGAAATATAAAGTCTATATCTATACTATATATATAATGGATGGAGTAGTTTTTTTTTTTAAGAGGTTGACTCTTTGACTTTTTAAGAAAAATAATTAAGTATGTAGTGTGGGAGAATAAAGAGAATTAAAATTCTGAAATTAAATAATGGAGGGAAAAGTAAATGATATGAAATTAAAAAAATGGCGTGGAAAATAACTTATATGGATATCATCTACAACAACAACAACATTACTCAATCCCTACCTGAGCGGGATATGGATATCGTCTATTATAACTATATCAACAACGGAAATTATCATCGTACCTAGATTTAAAAACTATTTTACAACATATTTAAGGCAGTCGTATTTTACGGATAACTATCTAATTTATTTAACACGGAAAGGTTAAAAGAAGGAACCCTGAAATAAATCATGTACAATTGTACATCAGTACATGTAATGTAACAGCAACATATGGGCCCAAAACTGATATATCTAAGAAAATACTTATAATAATATAATAATAATAAATAAATAAATAAATAATAAATTATATATAGAGACAGATAATTATACATTTGTAGTTCCACACTTTCTTTCTCTCTCTTTCTTTCTTTCAAACACTGTGTGTGTGTGTGAGTTTAGGGTTTCCAGAAGCGCCGTTTTTGGTCGTTTGTTCGTTTATCTCTCTCTCTCTCTGTGGTAATTATTATTATTATTATTATTTATCGTCCTTTATAACTTTAATTTATTTTTCTAATCTAAATCTAATTAGGTTTTTATTCACGCATATATACTTCAATTAATATATATATATTTTTTAATTTATTAATTTAATCTGTAGATATATGATTTCTGATATGTTTAGATCGGTAATTATTGACTAGATTAGATTTGATTAGGGTGTTGATCCTTTTTAGGTTTTCATAATTATTATTATTATCATTGACTGACAGATGGATAATAGGTGTTTAATAAGATCAATAAAATTGATTTAGTTATTAGAACCTGTTATTAAGACTTCATTTTTTTTAATAATAATTTTAATAGTTAGTTTCTTGTTATTCCTGTTTGCTATGGTGGTTACACATAAATTACACCCAATCTGTTGTTGAAACGTTGCTATGTTGATGTCGTACTTCGTGTGTACGTTGTAATCATTCTAATTGCTTGTTAGAAACTTATTTGATTTAAGTCGCCGGATGAATTGGGCGAGGTTCAGGAGAAAACTTGTTTTACGGCAGGAATGTGTAGGAAGGATTGATTTTTGTTCTAACACCTGAAGTAAGCACCATTCGTTCCCATTAAACTATACGGGAGGAATGTGTAGGAAGGAAAGATTTTTGTTCTAACACTTCTCGTAAGCACCACTCGTTCCCATTAAACTATACGGGTGGAATGTGTAGGAAAGAAAGATTTTTGTTCTAACACTTTTCGTAAGCACCATTCGTTCTCGTTAAGCTATAGAAAAAATGGTCACTAAACTCATTGTCACTACACTTTTACTTTTTTTAATGATCCTCCCCCGTTGATATCTGTACTAAAATATATTTGTCAAAATTCTGTATCAACAACTTTCATCTTGGTTTTCGATGATTAATTTTTTGAAATTACTCAAAGTTTGGATAATTTTGTTTTGTTAGGTATATTTGGTTTCTCTTTGTTTAAGTTTTTTTGAGTTGTTGAATTTGTGATGAAACAGTTATCTGAAAAAGTGTTTGCCAAGAAACTATGGCAATGGAAGTTACTCAAATTCTGTTGAATGCACAATCAGTAGATGGGTCTGTTCGAAAGCATGCTGAAGAAAGTTTAAAGCATTTCCAGGAGGCAAACCTAGCAGGTTTTTTGTTATCTCTCTCTGGAGAACTTGCTAGTGACGAGAAGCCTGTTGACAGTCGTAAGTTGGCTGGTTTAATTCTTAAGAATGCATTGGATGCAAAAGAGCAACATAGAAAGTTTGAGTTAGTTCAAAGATGGTTATCGCTAGATGTTGGTGTTAAGGCACAGATTAAGGCATGCTTGTTACAGACACTATCTTCTCCAGTCTACGAGGCACGGTCGACTGCATCACAAGTGATAGCTAAAGTTGCTGGAATAGAACTGCCACAGAAACAATGGCCCGAGCTTATTGTCTCACTTTTATCGAATATCCACCAGGTTGCGGTTCATGTCAAGCAAGCCACTTTAGAGACGCTTGGATATATGTGTGAAGAAGTTTCTCCAGATGTTGTAGAACAAGATCATGTGAATAAAATACTTACGGCTGTAGTTCAAGGTATGAGTCCATCTGAAAGTAGTAACGATGCCAGGCTTGCTGCTACACGGGCATTGTATAATGCCCTTAGTTTTGCTCAGGCGAATTTCTCTAATGATATGGAGCGAGATTACATTATGAAGGTTGTTTGTGAGGCGACGTTGTCACCAGAAGTGAAAATTAGACAGGCTGCTTTTGAGTGTCTGGTGTCAATCTCTTCAAGCTACTACGAGAAAATAGCCGCATACATGCAGGATATCTTTAACATTACCGCCAAGGCAGTGAAAGAAGATGAAGAGCCCGTTGCTCTGCAAGCCATTGAATTCTGGAGCTCAATATGTGATGAAGAGATAGATATCTTAGAGGACTATGGAGGTGACTTCACTGCCGATTCAGAGATTCCTTGCTTTTATTTTATCAAGCAGGCTCTGCCTGCACTAGTGCCAATGCTGCTAGAGACACTTTTGAAGCAAGAGGAAGATCAAGATCAAGATGAAGGTGCTTGGAATCTTGCTATGGCTGGAGGTACATGTCTTGGTTTGGTTGCCCGAACAGTTGGAGATGATATTGTTCCACTTGTGATGCCGTTTGTTGAAGAAAATATTTCAAAACCAGATTGGAGACAAAGAGAAGGGGCAACTTATGCATTTGGTTCTATCTTGGAGGGTCCGTCACCTAATAAATTAACTCCACTTGTTAATGTTGCTCTTAATTTCATGCTCACAGCTTTAACCAATGACCCGAATAGTCATGTAAAAGACACAACGGCTTGGACCCTTGGAAGAATATTTGAGTTTCTTCATGGTTCAAACATGGAGAACCCAATCATTACCCCAGCCAACTGCCAACAAATCATCACAGTTCTTCTCCAAAGCATGAAGGATGTTCCAAATGTTGCTGAGAAAGCATGTGGTGCCCTTTATTTTCTTGCCCAAGGTTATGAGGATTTTGGTCAATCTTCCCCTTTGACTCCCTATTTTCAAGAAATCGTGCAATCTCTGTTGACAGTTACTCACCGAGAAGATGCCAGTGAGTCTCGGTTGAGGACTGCTGCTTATGAGACATTAAATGAAGTTGTTAGGTGCTCAACAGATGAAACAGCTGCCATGGTGTTACAGCTTGTTCCCGTCATCATGATGGAACTCCATAAAACTCTTGAAGAGCGTAACCTTTCTTCTGATGAAAGACAGAAACAAAACGAGTTGCAAGGCCTTCTTTGTGGGTGCTTACAGGTTATCATTCAAAAGCTAGGCTCATCAGAACAAACTAAATATACCTTCTTACAGTATGCAGATCAAATCATGAATCTGTTCCTTAGGGTTTTTGCTTGTCGAAGTGCAACTGTTCATGAAGAGGCAATGCTCGCCATAGGATCCCTTGCCTATTCAACAGGCCCAGACTTTGCGAAGTATATGCCTGAGTTTTACAAGTATCTTGAAATGGGCCTTCAGAACTTTGAAGAGTACCAAGTTTGTGCTGTGACAGTAGGTGTGGTTGGTGACATATGTCGGGCCTTGGAGGACAAGGTGCTGCCATGGTGTGATGGAATCATGACTCAGCTTCTTAAAGATCTATCAAGCAACCAATTGCACCGATCAGTTAAACCTCCAATCTTTTCATGTTTTGGTGATATAGCACTGGCAATAGGGGAGAACTTTGAGAAATACTTGATGTATGCGATGCCTATGCTCCAGAGTGCTGCAGAATTATCCTCCCACACGTCAGGTGCTGATGATGAAATGATAGAGTACACCAATCTTCTAAGAAATGGGATATTGGAGGCATATTCAGGGATCTTTCAGGGCTTTAAGAACTCTCCTAAAACTCAACTGTTAATTCCTTACGCCCCACACATTATCCAGTTTCTGGATCTGCTTTATATGGAGAAAGACATGTACGTACCTTCTTTTTTTTTAACTCTGATGCTTCATTCGTAATGTCACTTCACCTATAAACGTGGCAAACGGGTAACTTTTTGTTATAGGTCAAAACAGGCCAGGTTGGCCAAAACACAATTTCTAGTATTTCTATAAATATTTAGTGTCATAAATGATTACATATAATTATTGATAATTATCTAAATTTTTTAATAAAATGATTAGAAGCTTTAAAAGTACGTTTGGGTGATTCAACTGTTTTTGACTTGATCTTGCCGTTTTCTTTTTTGAGATTTTTGGTTTTATCTGTCCTGCCCATTAAAGATAAAACATGTCCTGAATCAACCAGCTCATTGCCTCATTGGTTGAATTTGCATCCTCTACTTGTTTGGTTTCTAACTTGATTTCTATCTTTATACTATTAGGGACGATGTGGTGATGAAAACTGCCATCGGAGTCCTTGGAGATCTAGCTGATACTCTGGGAAGCAATGCCGGGTCATTGATTCAGCAATCTCTATCAAGCAAAGACTTCTTGAATGAATGTTTGTCCTCAGATGACCATTTGATCAAGGAATCTGCTGAGTGGGCAAAGTTAGCCATCAGCCGGGCTATTTCTGTTTGAGTGATCTGCCTTTTGGTAAATACATATTTCCCTTTAAATTATAAGTCCCTGCATGCATACGGGTGAGTCGAGTCGTGGTCATTGGGTCAGGTCGGTCGGTCGGGTCGTCATGCTGGGGATTTCGGGAGCTCTCTCCTTTTCTCCATGGCAAAGTGGCATTATGGTTTTTGATGGTTGGGACACGGAAATTAGAAACCAATGTCTGATTCATAATCCAAATTCTTGTTCACGCCTTCAAAAGACCTCATTTTGTCGGTCATTTTTCGAGTCTTGCATGAGTCCAAGTGAAAGTCTTTGTGACAGCTGGGACTCTGGTCTTTCTTTTGCTCTGCTATATACACAAGTCGGGTTATGGGTACTATTTGAGGAAACCACTCCAGTCCGCATCATTCATATTTTTTTTCTATCATTTTTCGCTTCATTCATTTCCTTTTTTTATATTTTCAAAATTCTCTCATTTGGGGGAAACAATTTTGAGTCATGCATCAGTCCAGGTTTTATCAGTGTATTGTTTACCAAAGTCGGATTGCATCATCTTGCTTTTCATTTAAAAATCCATGCCAAAGAAGTGTTCTGTCACATTATATTCAAGTGTTACTCAAGTCAAAAGGTGTTTTGATTCGTTGGTCAAAGGTGAAGTAAATATAGTGTTTTATTATTCAGCATCATGATACATTGGGATGTAGAAAACCTATTTTGGTGAGAATGGTGTATGTCACAATTTGTGTTGGATGGAGAGGCATCTCATTTGTAAACTTTGCCTCAACTATTATTTTTTTTGGCCATCCTATGAATGCAAGAGTTTTATTGTGTAATCGTTTTTTTTTTTCTTGTTTTTTTTTTGTATGATTCTATGTCTTGTGTTGCATTTATATTGATTTCTTGATTCATGACCTGGGAAACTTGTATGTCTATACTGCTTTTTTGTATAAGAAAGTGTAATTACAGTCTTATCATACGTGTGCAACATTGGATATGAACTTTCCATAGATCTGGTATATCGTTTTTTTACATTTCAGTTTAATTGCTGTAATATGATTATGAAATGCCTATCAGCTATGATACAGTAATAAGAAGGATCACATCCTGTGTACATGTAGTCCCTAGAAGTTTTAAATGTATTGCTGGATGCTACTAGAAAGAGGGATATGCATGTCAAATGTCGTAATTATAAGAGTGAAGTAGAACTACTTCAGTTATTTGAAAAGTTTCTGAATGATCATTCCTGTAGATTGAGGGCCATGTAAGTTCTCTTCGGAGGATTACACGCAACTTTTGTAGGATCATTGAACTAGCTTTGGAGAAATGCTTTTGGAGAGGTTTGTTTTTTACTCTCTTGTTTGCGTTCTGGTGTTAAGACTTAAGACGCGATTCATTGATTGCTTGAGATGTATTCGTCAGTCGTCACCACCGTGATCCAAGATCCAACCATTCTATCATTGTCATTAGAAGACGAATCTTTTCTACCCCCGTGACTTTTTGAAATCCAATATTCTATATATTAGAGATGCAGATATCATACCCATCTCTCTCTGATGGGATTGCGTATCGTGGTGGTTCTACCGGTCATATGGGTTTAGCAGGTCCATTTCTTTGACATTTTGCCTCCGGAAATTCAATATTCTCTAATTTAGAGATGTATAACGCTTCCTCTTCCGACAGTGAACTTTTCTTTGTCGTCACATCGCCTCTTTCTTATTTCCCCATATCCCCACCACCCCATGAGGCCATGACATACTTGCGCCAACAATACATCTTCCTCTTGCTATTTTTTTTTATATCCAATTAATTAAACATAAAACAAAAACATACACATGCGGAATTGGTGGGGCCCCTATTGCTCATCCTCTCCTATCCTTGGCGATGAAATCGGTGACGAGCTTTCGTGACACACCCATGGTGTCCTCCCTTAACACATTGGCGACATTCCCATGTTTTCTCGTTCACCTTTCTTTAACTATAAATATTGGATGTACGGTTTGTTGATAAAGCATGTAGAACAACAAATGAAAAAAACCTCTAATATAATATATGTATTCATGTCCCATGATGTTATCATCAACTGTTATAGTTATTTCAATTTTATGTGAGAAATGATTTATTCTTAAGAGAATAATCATAACGATCCTTATAATACCATGACATCACAAGTTTATGTTTTTTTATTTATTATATATGTATATATACACATAAAAGATGCTTTCTGTTTTTGTTATATACATAAGAGAGGTTTTAAATGATCAAATTTAAAAAGGAGTAGGGTAGGGATTTTATTGGCTTGGTAGGCCAAATGTCAAAAACAAGTGAAAGAAAGAAAATAAAGAAATTAATTGAAATTAAAGGCTGAAAAGTGTAACACACACAAACAGCGGTTCCAAGTGGTGGCTTCAAATTTCAATCATAGTGTCTTGGTATTTGCTCGATTTACAAAAATAGTGTCTTGGTATTTGCTCGATTTACATGTTTCATCCCTTGACTAGGAGATCACGTAGACTAGAATAATTGTACAATTAAGGCCATATGTTACAAGTTAAAAAAAATATGTTACCACTTGTTAAACACCATTTTTGACTTTGCACAAGGGAAAATTAAATAAGTATTAATTCAAAAATAAGATGTATATTTCAAATTATTTGAGTTTTTAGTATCGATTTTTTTTTTAATTCGAAGTGTATCCTTGTCAGTTTTCGTCTATCTCTTCAGATGTCAATCAACTTATGTCATTCTCGAATCTCAACGCACCTTCCCAAACCATATTAGTATACGACTAGTTTACGAATGCAAATCGATATTCATGCGAACATTCATGAATCATATAGTTTGTTGTAACCATTTCTCCATCCCATCATTACTAATCGTTATATTTTTGAAAAACTAAGACTTAATTACGATATATATGGCTACTTTTGGTTTATAAAATCTACGTATTTTGATTTACAAGACATAACTTCAAACTCCATATCAAACTAATATACAACCCCAAACAAACAAAACCCAAACAATAACTTTCGCATGTATACATCTGGAATATCTGTTAAGGATGCAATCCATAAGAAGGGGGAAATCTTCAATCTTCGTTAACACATTAAGGCGAAGCCTGGATCACTGCAGTGAACCTGAAGCGAAGGCTTAATCACTACATGCTCTTTAACTTTATGTGAATGGGTTTGTGCTTTGATCGTTGAGCTGATTAAAGGCATGTGGTATTTGCCCCTTGCTTATGCATGCTTTTATATGTATTTAGGTCTGGAGACTTTGTGTAGGATACGACACACCACATCATCCCAATTTATTTCACATGTCATTTTTTTCTATTTGGTCAAACGTGTCGCATAATTACACTTCACAGGGTATCATATATATGTCGCATTGTATCATAAATTTTACACGACTGCGACATCAAAAAAAATGTTGTCTCCACTTCATTAAGAGGAAGTAGAGAGGGTTTCGATGGTGGTGGATTCGGGTGAAGGGGTGTTCTAGTTGAAAAGATATCATCGATTAAGTGCAGGCGATGAGTTTTGGTTTGAAAGGTGACTGATGCCTGTGATTAAAAGGCGTTGGAAAGGAGGAAAAGTAAATTGACAGAAGGACATTTTAAAAAATTTCTTATCAAGAATATTAGAAACTCAAATAGTTAAGGTCATGGTTTTTTTTAATTAACTCAACGAAATGATATTCTACTTATTTAACCTTTCCTTGCATAAAATGCAAATTGAAAACTATGTACTTAATGGTTTGGAAAAAGGTAGAAAGCAAATTCTAATAATCCGTCATACATTGAAATAAGAACAAATGTTTGAGGTTATTGTAAGCATTGAATTTTGGCTACTAATATCTTATACTATCTTTTTTTTTTTTGAACGTTTCTTATACTATCAGTCTATTATTTTAGGCTTTGGGTTTTACTTCGAGGTTATAGATTAGGTGTTATAAATGAAATCATAGCCTCTCAGGTGTAGTGAATGTAAGTGTAACACCCTTAGATTTTAAAGGTAATAAAATAACTATATTTGTAGTTTGCCTTTAAAATAATTTCCAAGTATTTAATTTTAAGTTATAGAATTAAATTAGTTGGAACCCTAATGGATAGTAGATAAAATATCCACTTAAAAGAGAAATGGAACGTGGCATGTGGAGTGTATTGCCGGCCCTCACTTCTTCCATTCATTCATTTAACCAATTTCAATTCTTCTTTCATTCTAATTCCTTTCTAATTTTCATCTTTCATCTAAATCAAACAATTCCATTGTAATAATAAGAGTTCATCTTCAAGGAATTTCTAGTAATATCAAGTTGGGCTTTATTGGGTGTGTGTGAGTGTGTATCGACACACTTAGAGAAGAGGAAAAAGTTTTGGTGGTGATTCCATTCTTTCACCTTTGGTTCTTTTCCAAGGTAAGATCAACTTCATTTGCTAATTGAGAATTTAGGGTTCCTAGAATCCAATTAAATTGGAGGTTTTTGGTTGGAATGAGTGTTATGTAGTTAAGCCTAATATTTTGGGTCATGGAGAGACCATGCATTGTTATTATTGAATTTTAACCATTTCATAGATAAAGGGTGTTATTGTTATTGAGTTGATTGAATCATTGATAATGAAATGCTAGTAGCTTGATGTGGTCAAGTATGAGAAAATGGTATTTTGATAATGGTGGTGTAACCACATTTTATATGTGATAAATGGAATGAGAATTTGTAAAAGATAAATAACTCAATAACAATGTAGGTTGAAATAGGTCCAAGGGAAACTAGTAAATAGTGGCTAGGTAGCCTTGTGTATGATGATGACCTTATATGTGTGTTTTGATTATTGCTAGGTTGAATGCAATAATATATTGTTGTTGTGGTCATATTGAATTGTGATTGTCGCATTGGAGGTGAGTATTCTTGCATATATGTATATATGTGTTGGGTCGATTATAAGTACGGGTGCAACCCAAGGCTTGTAATTGATTTGACCTAGCCAACGTGTGGTCATTGTTGTTGAATCATGCGTATGTACAACGTAGTGATTATATTGTGATATGGATCCATATGTGTGAATTGCGTAGAAAGTGAGCATGCAAGAGATGATATGACAGTATCATAGGCTACAAATGTATATATATATGTATGCAATTATATTCGCTAAGCGTTGACTTATGTTTTTAGTTGTTTCCCCTTTTTATAGGTGGTTCTGGAAGTAGGAACAAAGATAGTACTTGAAGTTGAAGTGCTAGTAGATTTGAAGGTATTGACCATTGCGGAGAATGGTATTTTGGTGTTTAGGCGTAGTGAACCTTTGTCCTTGGTCTTAGTATAGACTCGTGTCATTTTGTATAATGTTGTAATGTAAGTCTTGGAGTCAAGCGTTTTGTAAATGCGTGGTATGTTATGAACAAATTTGTGTAATGTTTGACGGTCAATGGGTTGAAAATGCTTTAAAATCAAATTTATAACTTGACGGTCGTTGTGATCTTTTGACGGTCGTTCTGACCAAATTGACGGTCAATGCAGTCACATTGACCGTCAGCTTCTGTTTTCGAACTTCGTTTTTTGTCGAGCCTTCGTTTGACCTTTCCGAGTCCTGAAACTTGTTCCATAGATTTATATTAACATATAAAGAAGTTTATATTTGTCAAATCTTCATTTCAAACACTTTGATTTTTGAGCGAAAAGTTGGTTAAATTTTCTAAGTATAAATAGTAATAATAATAATTTTGGGTCGAGTCCTTTCATATTGTACTCTTAAGAACTTGATGTTAAATAAAATACTTTTAAAAATATTTGAATGAAACAAGAGTCGAACCCATAACCTTTGATTTAAAAAAAAGGGTGTTAACTAACTCTCGTAATGGAAAGTTGATGCTACATTTATTGTCGCTTACTATATATATCTTTTAAATTACAACTTAATTCTTTGTAGCTTATACTTTAAACTTTTTGATAATAAACTTTTTCTAATAATTATAATATACATAAAATACAATATAAATTATTCATAACATAATGTTTTGTTAACGAATTCATTTATTCATACAATTTTGTATTTTATTGAAAGATTGTTTTATTTCTAAAAGGATACATGTATCACGTTATTTTTAATACTATTAAACCCTTTTACGAGGCTGCGACGAACCATTATAAAAATCATTGAACAACGTCAAAGAAATATTTAATTCTGCTGCATTGCGCGGGTAGTATGCTATTTATATAACATGAAGTTGCTTATTGTAAAACAAGTATTAGAGTAAAAAAAATATGATAAGATCTTGACCATTGGATCATGATCAAGATGAATAAAACAGATGCACGAAGATTCACAAAACACAAGTATATAAAACTGATACACAAAGATTCAGAAAATACAAGTGTATAAACAAGTATATAAAACTCATACATGAAACAAATTAATCATGATGACTTACATGATTTATCGGTACCGAATATAGTTTATATATATGAAAAAAAGAAAAAAATTTGAGCCCAAAAAAATCGGCCCTGAGCAATCGTACACTTTATTCCATGCCTAAACCACCCATGATAGCGGCAACACGTGCTTTTATAAGCCTTGCCTCTCCTAGAAGCCTTCTTCCGTGTATACAGACCTTGTGAACCGTACATTGCCTGTCATGGAATAAATGCAAGTACGTACAATGTTTTTGATACATTGTTCTTGTCATCTAACATACAAAAGTTATACTAGTATATATATTCTAAATACTAATGCCAAGTATTGTACAACTAACAAAATATTGCCTAATATCCGTAAACTAAGGACCGTTTACCACTTCCACCCCTTTGATCAATCGAACAACGATTACCAGCAATTGAAACTAACAAAGCCTTCTCTAACTCTTTAGACAGACCTCGCTCGAACACGTTGATCAAGTAATTCATGAGGGTCGAGTCACAAACTAGAGTAATAGGACCGTCCGTTGGAAGACCAAACTCGTCTTCAGACATCCTCAATAGCTCTCTGAAAACATTGATGTTTAGATACCACAATGGGATCACAAAACGATTCTTGTCGGTTGTGTAGATCGCAAAGTGACCCTTGTTTGCCATTCTTTCATTACGATTTTTGGACGCCACTTTCTGCCATTTTCTAGCCATTTTCACCAGCTTCCTAGGCGTCATCATGATCGATCGATCAATGGGTTCTTTCTAGTTTTCGTGTAGTTGTAAAGTATTAGTGGAACAAGAGATGTTGTTAATGCAAATCTTGCCTAAGTTGTCCCTTATTTATAGTGCAGATGTTCTTGAAATGTTGCCACGTTCAGGGTATCTTTCATTGATGTCTGAAATGTCTCCTATCAAGATCATGTGGTTAGTTAAGTTTGTGTTAGGCAAATGGCAGAATCCAATATATATGAATTCACTATCTTTTTTTTATGCTAAATGATTTTTATTTTTATTTTTTATTTTTTTGCAAATTACAGAATCCATGAATATTATTGTTTAAATTAAAAAAACGCATTTAGTTGTGTAAATTGTAAAACTCTTTTTCTTTCGTTAAAGTTTTTCTAAAAACAATCAAAAAAATATGATCAAGTTTGAGTTTTGTGCAAAAGGATTTCTAAGAAACGGAAAACGTCATTTTCCAACTTCTAATTCTAGCTACATTTTTTAAATTTCATTTTTTTTCCAAGAGTTTTTTATCTTTTAAATAGAAAACTCCTTAGGCCCCTCCCATCCATCACGTTCTCGCGCGTTCTGCACCTCGTTCTCACGCCACCGTTGGCACCGCTACTCGTTCTGGGGCGCGTTCTCGCGTTCTGCGAGAACGTGGATGGCATTGGTCAAAGTCTGGCCGCGTTCTGGAGAAGAAAGCCTGCAAACGTGCATTATTCCCTTTGTGTGGGCCCCTTGAGTCACAGATGAAGACCAAACCAAAAAGAAAAAGAATTTAATTTTTTTTTTAAAAACCGGATTCCACAACACACACACACACACACACATATATATATATATATATATCATCTACCATTTTCATTCACACCAACAACACATATATATACAAACACTTAAACCTAGCTAGAGATTTTTGTTTAAACAAAAAATATGAGTTCCTCATCTAACACTGATATGATTACGAGAATTTAGTGATTCCGGGCTTGACAACTTGTCTCACTTGTTCGTGGATTGTGGTCTAATGCAAGCTGTTCGACATTTGATGAATGAATGGGTTAAGGTGGAGTTCCCTGAGATGGAGCCGAGCAGATGTATATCTTGGGTTCTTGAGACACATAATCCACTACAACAAAAATGGCTTTTTAGGACGTACAAAAGCGTCACAAAATGGTACTTTATAGGACCTTTCATTTAATAGGACCAAGGATGAAAGCGTGTCATGTAAGGGGGTTGTAATAGGT
>JAOEHQ010000013.1:207574-217763 GCA_025447715.1 Asclepias incarnata
CAATTATCTGGTATCAGAGCCAGGTCATGGCGGTGGTTTGCGGTGGTCATCCAAAGGCTGAGGATATTGGAACGAATCTTTTTCAAGTTTGCTTGAATTCGTAATTAGGGATATAGATATATATATATACAGATTAGGGATGTTGTACAATGATGTGGAAGAATCTGTAGGTCCTTGATGACCTTGATTTGGGTTCTCAAGTTTCTCAAAATGCTCATAATTTGCAGTTGATATATATTATTGTTTCATTATTGTGATTAGTTGTCATAAAGAAAGGATAATATAGAATATTCATTGTATTGTTTTAGCTTTCATAGAAGAGCAAACGTGCATTTGTTATCTTCTTTTCTCTCAAAATTGCTTTTCAATCTTGACCTGTTTTAACTTTTTGTTTTTAGATAGGATTAAAAAAGATGGTTGTATTTTGAATGTCATGAATTTGAGTAAATAATTTTGTTTTGCGTTTAGATTTGGATTGAAAGTCGAGTTTATTTTTAGGTATCGTCGGAAAATAAAAGCCGAGTCCGGAAATCCATTGGAGAAGATGATCGGAGGCCAGAATATCGTTGGAGAAGATCAATGGAAAAATGAATTTATTTGTATGATTTACATTTTTCGCCCCTTAAGTAGTCTAATTTTTTCACATTTCATTTCTAAAGGGAAAATGACATTACTACCCTCACATATATAGCACGTGCGTTCGTTAACAGCAAAATACTCACGTCGTGTGAGTGTTGGACCTCGATTGCAAAATTTTGCCAATTTTAAAGGTAAAATTATAATAAAATCATTTAAAGATTTGAAAGTGAAGTTACCAACTTAAGAGACCAAAAATGTAATCTCCTTTATTTTTAACTAGAAATAATACCCGCGCAATGCGCGGTGGTTGATGGTTTTAGTTAAAAGATGATGGTGTCCAGCAATCTGCTTCGCCGACCGCCGGCTCTGAATTGTTTAACACATGCATATAAAAATTGTATTTGTTGTTATTGATAAAAATATATAAATAAAAATTGTTATGTAAATCAATATATATATATATATATATATATATATATATATATATATATAAAATATAACATAAACATTAAATAATAAGTTAAAAATGGTAATGTTAAAAAAATTCAAAATTTAAGAATGTAAATGCTTTATAAAGTAGTATAGATTGGTAGATTAATTAAGAGTGTAATTTTACAAGAGGTGATTGTCCACTGGAGGTCTGGAGCACCAATGTGAAATTTTATAAACTGTTTATCCCATGGCAAGTAACTTTCTTACCAACTTTGAAATCTAAGAGCACTCCGAGAGAAGCGAGTGTCTGATCATTTTAAATTTAATTCTTGTTAAGCCTATAAAACCTCAGCCACAAAAGGAAGATGCCCATTAAATGAAAACTATCATCTGATCATTATGAAAAATGATAAATATGAAGTGTTTTTAGGCCTGCCAATTAGTTACATGTATCATTACTCGATCATTTTTACATAACTGCCAGCTCATTTACTCGGAACATTAGATTTCAAAGAATCTACCAAAGGAAAGCATTTAAAACCTTTGAAAATTTTGAATGAATGGATTATTAATATAGCAGTGTGCTACAGTTAAAAGCTAAACTAACACGGTGCCTGAAGTACTCGGCAGCGGTATTCTCCCAATGCCCATATAGGAAATATGTTTCTGTATGCAGCATACGTGATCATGCAGTTCTTGTTAAACACCCCCATGATCTCCTGCACAGTTTCAAAGAAAATGAAATTCACAAGCTGTTATGAAGCATGGGATTGTTTCTGTTTTCAATCATACATAATTCAACGTACTTCAATATCTTGCTGGAACGAGATTAATTGCAATAATTACAGTATATCTACAATTCGATAAACGAGATTTCCTTTTGTAGATTTTAAAGTTGTCACTGTGTTAAAAAGACGTGTATACAACATACTATATGTATTTTTCCTGTGCATTATTTTAATGGTTAATAATAGCTCAAAACTGCGAAAATGTTTGTAAGGCTTGCCTCCTTGTTTGATATCTACTTACAAATCTCACTAAACT
Source organism: Asclepias incarnata (assembly GCA_025447715.1). Lineage (NCBI taxonomy): Eukaryota > Viridiplantae > Streptophyta > Magnoliopsida > Gentianales > Apocynaceae > Asclepias > Asclepias incarnata. The sequence continues at coordinate 209,630 of JAOEHQ010000013.1, forward strand.
GTACCCACCAAATTAGATTCTGAATGTTCCATCAAATGCAGATGCATATTTAACAACTTGGGTCAAAGACAATGAAAATGACATGGGATTACCTGTTGCGGGAAATCTCCATTTTCCATTTGAGAATTAATCAATACTCTTGCTGCACGATGCAATGGTGTTGGATCTCTCTTGGCCTGAAAGAAATTGGAACTTGAATAACTTCTGAGCCGGGTTTATGTGAAAATACTCTACCAATTTGTCAATTATCCATTGCTTTACTTTGTTGAAAAAAACTAATTATAAATTTTGTACGGCTGAATTTCCAACTTTGCTAGAGTATCCCACAAATCCAGTGTTGTAAATATTGGCCGATATATCGGTGATATATCGGTTCAAGGTGGTCCGCCGTTACGAGATTTCACTTATCGTTCAAATTTATAGGTCTCGGTCAAAACTCAAAACCGGTGAAAAAAACTGACTTTTTTTTTAGGTTAAAACTTAAAAGGAACATAAGAAAGGGGGCTATCAAGTTAGGGCTTATGGTTTTATTTAAAGTTTTATTAATGGACTTATGGTTTTTATTTTTCAAGCATGTTGAGCTTATTAGTTTTTTATGGTTATTGACTTATTTTGTTAGGATATTGCTAATATTTATTTTTCTAAATAATAATTCCTTTATAATTTATGGTCCCCGATATATCGCCGCTACGGCCGATTTATCGTTTCAAGGTGGTCGACCGATATTTACAACCTTGCACGAATCATGGGTTCCGATTTAGTACCTTACATTCTTGAATACCATTTTTGTTCTAGATATTGTATTGAAACAATTAGATAGATGTACACAAGCTTTTTCTTGATTCACAACAAAGATGTTAGAATTACTGATTTTTGTTACCAGTAGAAAAAAGCATCTGACAGTGAAAAACTAAAATGGAAAAACCATTTGGTAGCATACCTGCTCAGCATCAATGAGAGAAAGCATAGCCCATCCAGTATTTACCACATGAGAGCGATTTCCCTCAAGGTTGGTATATACCTATATATAAAACATCAACACATTCGAGATAAGTAAGTCCATAGGTTTGGTACTTGAGATTCAGTTAAACATAAATATTATCAACAAAGTTTCAATTTGACCTTGTTTTGACAAGAAAGGTAGCTCTCTCCCCATCCACCAGAAGCAAGTTGTTTTGACAACAAAAAGTTACAAGCCTTGCGTATGCTAGAGCAGCTAGAAAAGTTCCTTCCAGCAGCCACTAACCCTTTGACTCCAAACCATGTGCCATATGTGTAGCAAATAGCCCATGACCCATACCTAGTGAGCATTTTGCAAAATGTTCAGAACAAAACCTAGATCGCCAATCCAGTGTGAATAAATTTTCGGCATGGATTAAGTCATTGCAATAATAAAATGCAAAACAAACCATGAACCATCTGACTCTTGGATCGTTTCAAGGAACGCAGCAGCTTTATCAATACAACGTTGTACTTCTTCTCTCCTATGCCCAGGGTACAGTCTTTTAAATGCCACCAGAGCTTGAATTGCAGCAGAGGTACATTCTACATATCTGAAAGATCATACCCCATAGGTAAACAAAGATTCAAACATTAAGAAAAAAGATTTAGAAAGGGGATCTTGATATCTTACGGGTAGTCAATAACAATGTCACCGAAAGTCTCAGCAGGATTGACCAGCTGAAAATACGATTGTACAGACAAATAGAAATGTCAAAAATACATGTTTTATTATTATTAAACTAATATTGCAAGTACACTGTAAAGTAATTGTTTGAGTTACCTCCAACCAGCTGTAGGATCTTGTCAGTTCATACGTTGCAAAACTACCATCAGCATTCTGCAATGATATAAAGGAAAGAAATGCTCAGATATTCAGTCAGAATGGATCAATGTTTAGATCAACAAGTTTCACAACCAAAAACAAAGATGCAGGTAGTTAAAACAAGAGTGACCATACAGAGCGCAGACACACATATATTCACACCAGTGAGTCACAAGCATCAGCCAGATGACAAATGCAAAAGAATGATTATTATAACCAGAATTACCATTAAAGATAGAAGAACATTGACGGCATCATACAGCCGATTTGCATCTAATGGCTCATCAACAACTTCTGATGGCAATTTTGAAAGCATAAGTACAGCCTAGCAGAAAGATAATTACGCAAGTTAAATGCTTAGCATACTAGAAGCAAAAGGATGGAAGATTGGAATAGGATACCTAGTTACCTTAAGCCCTTCTGCAGTGCAATCTGAAATGGGCCAGCCGTGGTCTGCAGTTGAGAAAGGCCAAGCACCTTTTGAAATATGACGATAAAAATAATCGAGGTCGCCAGAACAGTTATCTAACACCTTTAAAGCAAATGGAAAGACTTCAAAAAAAGACCAACTAGGTTTAAAGATAGTGTGAGCAAGGACAATTGTCCAAACCTGTGAGTTCTTTATGTACATGTGTCCTTTTTTCAGTGTCGGACCAAATTCTTCAACGAGGTTTGTAGAAATAATTGCTTGAACAGTGAATGCAGTATCCCATAGTTGACTACCATTATATCCCTGCATTAGATGATTATTTATATGATGAAATTTCATTTTTAGACTGTGATAATAACTGTAGACAGCTTGACCCTTCACAGTAACAGGAAAAAAATTGTTTACAGAATGTAAGATTGTAAAGTCTCATGTCAAAACCTGCATTTTCATTCCATCTTCGGCAAGCCACAAATAATCATTTATTCTTGGGAGGTGCAACTTGAAAGCCTCTGAGTTTGGGTCTTCTGCCCAGCAGCAGAGCATATTTAACACCTGAATAGAATATTGAGGTTTAGAGAGAGAAGGCTTTGGAGATATCAAAACTATAAACCGACAAATTATCTTTAATCAAAGGAATAAAGTATAATCAAAGATAGAAATATGATAACACATTTTTTTTTCAGAATCTGTTTACCTTGTTTACTGGACCTATGCATATATAGCGAGTATTTTCATCCTCGTAATGGATATGCTCCATTGCAGTGCGAAGAGCTTTCTCTCTCAATTTCTTCCCAGGCCAACTCATGAATACAGGTTCCGCAAACTTGTCAAGAGCTGCCCAGAGAATGTCTTGGATAAGTGGGTGTGGGTAGTAAAGATCTTCCTGTAATAGGTAAGATAAATTATTCTAAAATAGAACAGTTAAACAAGTGGATGGAAATCATGGAATATATCCTCCATGTTGATGTCTAAAACAAATTAAAACAAAAACAGATATTAACAGTATCAGAGGTAATAATGATAGTTTTTCATTCACACCAAGTAGTTAACTACATGGAGGCTGTAGCAGACAGAAAATGTGTGCACAAATCACATTCAGACTCTAACAGAAATCGGCAATATTTTTTTTATTTATTTATTGTAAAGGAGGATTACCCTGGTATATATTATCAGACTATGATATCATGTTTTTCTATTCATGGTACAAGGCTAGGATATCAGTTTAGTCCATCTAAGCCTACACCCGGGAAAGAAGGAACCATAAGGCCAGGTAGTCGAGGAAACCTCGGTTGATCCAGAAACATGTGATGGAGTCCAATCTTTTCTCTACATGCACATGGTTGATGATAATTCTGACCATCAATCAAAATAGGTAAAACATGGAGCAGTAGCACATTAAAATATAACATTGAGTAAAATGTATATCAATATTTGCATCAAATAGCATGACCAAGTAATTCTGTAGTATTAGGAAATAGCTGCATCTTGCAGTTTGTCAAACGATGTATGTACGAGTTACTCGTGTTTTATATTTCTTTTTCAAAATACATAATGAAAGAAGCACGCCATCCTGAATTTCATAAACAAGAAATCAAGATTGAAAGTTAGAAGGAAAGAAAAGGCAATGAGAATTATGCACAAGTCAAACTTGCAAGATGTTAATTAGAAAAAGATTAGTCTAGTTCCAAAGTGCTTCTCTCGCCTGACGCCAAGTTTATGACACATAAGATATTTTACTAATAGGGATAAAAATCTCCAAGTACATCTAAAAAGAATTATTTTGAACTTTCACTGTATGTTAAATCATAACCACCAAGAACACTGTGAAAGCAGAGGACCCATACCCTTACTCAAAGGAAATAGCCTGGGTCATTTATAAGATATGATATGTGGTAAGTGCTATTGTAAACCACATATAAGAGCACGAGAACAGAGCAAGTATACAAACCTTTGCACAGAGGTTTCGTGCAACATTCCAGTCTACGTCATGATAGGGGACAGTAAACAGCTCCTTTCTCAAGGCTAGAACTGTGGATGTGATTGGTCCAACAAACCTCTTCCCATATAAGTATGACATAGGCAGGTAGACCATTCTACAGTGACACCACATCTTACCTGAAATGGTGGGATAGAAGTTTAGCTGTATAGTAATTAATTTTTGGCACCTAATGAGCTAAGCAGATAAACGATTTTGGACTGAAGAGATTAGAAGAAGTCCTTATTAACAATTATAATATATAAGCATAATAATGATTAATAAAAGGCGAGTACCTGGATGCATCGGAATGATATATGGAAGCATCCATATCTCAGGGGGCAATGGATTATTTCCGGACCATTCAAATACACCAAGTACCTGTTTTTAGCAACATATAAGATGAATTGATAGAAAACATAAATTAAACTAAAAGATCAAGGGCAAGTTGCTATACTGAAAGCCAGAACTTTCCCCAGGATGTTATATATGTGGCACCACCATGGTCCAAAATCCACTTCCTCCCTTTCTCCATCGCCCCTTCTCCATCATTGGCTCCTTCACCAAGCAATCTCAAAGTAACATAGTTCAAGGCACTACCAAACATGGTGCTATGACCCTCAATGTGTAGACCCCATCCACCATCTATATTCTGTGGTAATGACATTTTATTAAATTCTCAGAGACTCTTCAAAATGTAGATATAAAGAATCCCTTTATGAACAAGTTCGTATAATAGAAGAAGCAACTAAAGTTATACACTTATCGTAAGATATATCCCAAATAGAAAACATTGAGCTATACATGCCTGGTGATTGTAAAGGTAACGACACATCTCCCGTTTATGTTCTTTGGATAAGACAGCATTCAGTGCCCCGGTAATAGTTAGAGTAATAACCTGATACATTGATAAAGCTTTTTACTATCAGCATTTACATTGACTATTGATCTCTTGAAGAAGGCCGTACCTACATTTAAATATTAAAAAAAAAAAATTCTTCCATTCTGACAAGCTGAAACTCTCACAATGGTGGAAATTTTTATTTTTATTTTTTCTATTTTTGACTTGAGAAATAGTAGAAAAAAATGCTAAAACTCATGCATGAAAAAATAGGACTAACCAAACCAGGCAATAAAAACATAGGACCCCCATAGTCCCCTGGCCAATGTCCATCATCTGCCTGGATGGTTGAATGGAACCCAATTGCTCTTCTTAATACATCTGTTACTTTATCATCCGTAATATCTTCAGCATCTTTTATATTGACTTTTGGTGGGAAAACAGAGTGTGATTTCTCCTTTGCAAACTACAATTTTTGAAAATTAAATGGAAAATAGCATTAGAAGTCAAATAATACACTAGAACAAGCAGCCAAAAAAGAAGCTTATGGAACAATTAAATCTAGGTGTTTCATCAATTGATGTAATAAAGACATTTAAGGTTCTGTATTTCTGTCAGTAATCGGTCCAACACAATGTAAAATGGATCATGACACTTGTCAGCAGTTACTAGCATAAGAATGGTCTTGAAGATCTGCAAGACGGCAGCAGAACTCATATCCTATAGATATAGGTGGATAAAGAATGTCTATAACTTATGTGAGGAAAAAATCTTATGAAACTATAACTATCTTGTATGCCAATTAAACATGAGAATGAGTGCATGTGGAATACATGCTTCCTAATGCAAAATATATATGAGATTATCTGTCATCATCATGTAAAGAGATGCCAGGAACGGTTTTTCTCCAATCTTTTGTTCTATCAAAGCAGCATTCTTCAGAAGATACGAGGATTACAGATATCACCATCAAGAGTCCATTAACAGTGTTCAGATTGAAACAGCGATGAGAATATAAAAATAAAAACAACGTAAATTAGGGGCTTCTCTAATCCCAACATACCTAGCTATCATCCTACGGCTAACTAATCCGGCAGGTCAACTAAACAGGGAAAGATTATCTATCATCTTCATGGTTCATGATTAGACCATGTTATCTGGTAGCCCACCAGGATTTAAAATAATATTATTATAATCTACCCTTCTGTTTTTAAGTCAAAGTCATACAAGATTACAAGGGACGTATATGCTGGTCAGGCATATTCAATTCAAGTCATAGGTCCACACTAGATAAGATGGAACAGATATAATGTTGAGAGGACTGAATGCTGGATTTAGTAGTAGGACCATATGAATTATACGTTGGCTTTCTGATTCAGCCATGTGGCGTGTATTTACTATCTTTCATTATAAATCATAATATCATATCTGGTGCTTTACTGGAATCACCAATTAAGTTAATATTGCATCATCATTATATGCAATATAACTTATATTTCTATACATTTGGGACCATTGTCCTGAAATTTGAACATCTACATGATGCCCATTAGTCTACCTGTCAACTAATGTTTCCAATGCCTCTTAACTTTTTATATTCACTTCCTTACATTTTATACTCCACTCCCTATATTATTTAACCTGATGTTAATTTTGTTGCTTTGGCTTGACACCAAAATGCAAAATACATATAAACAGGCCATGATTATAACCAGAATTGGCTAATCTCGTTCAACAACATCAAATACCGACATAAGTCGCATATATCGTCACATGTGAACAGATCAAATCACGTGTAATTCCGTGGTTTTCTACTCTTTTTTTTATGTTATTAGTTAGGACCTCCACCGATATTTACATGTGAAATAACACCTAATAATTTTGTAGTTCTAAGCTTCTCCTCATTTGAACCTTCCATTATTCAATATATCAAAGATAAACACATTCTAAAACCCCTACACATCAAATACCCATAAATAAATACAGATATTTACAATTATAATAATTGCAGTATAAAATATCAACAAATCTCAACTATATATAATATACATACAATACATATACATATAGAATTAAGAAATGTACCTGAATGCGCATAAGCAGATCTGAACTATGCTTCTTTTCGAACCGATTCTCGTGAAACGTCTGTCGAACCTTTTCAATATTAGCGAGTTCTTCAAGCGAGCCTAAGGTCGGATCAAACTCCCAAATTTGCCGGCCGATATGACCGTTAGTTGACCGGAGCCACGGATTCCCTCCCTCAGCGATCTTCAATTTCCACATTGTTTGTTTTTACTCGCTTCACAAAATCAGTTACAAATTTCAGTTACATTTTCAACAAACAAACACACTTAACAGAATAGATACAAAAATGTATATGTATATAATTAATAGAAATAGATAATAATTTAATACATTTTGAAAATCGCTTTAATATTATTGAAACAGAAATCGAGTGTCCAAATTGATTTTGAATTCGAATTTGTACCGAATTATTGGAAATAGGGGCCGGCTATTACGTGTGTAAGTGTGTGTAAAAGAGAGAGTGAGGGTCAGAGCGCACGTACAGCAAACTCTTTTTCAAAGAATATGACTGCCTGCTAGGCTGTCACAGCTGCTACATATAAACGGAATTTTTATATTTACAACTACTAGGCTCTATAAATTAATACTCGATAAATTAATAACCTCGATAAAATTAATAATTTGTCCGGTAAAATTATTATTATTTATTATTTATTACTATTTATGATTGTTATTATTAATATTATCTATACTCCTTTATAAAGCATCTACCCCTCCCCTTTTTTTCTTAAATTCAGATCTTGAAATACCTAGATTGTCTTTCATCCTTATTCATTATTTTAAACATCTCTGCTTGATATACCTATAATACCCCTATTAATTTATTAATTCTACTTTCGTTATTCGTTTAGTCAAACTTCCTTCTTATACAATTACCTTATTTACTTATCAATTTTATTTATTATAATTTATAATTATGAAAATTAATAATAAATTTTTTTTAATTCATCGGAACATTATCTTCTATACTTTGTGCGG
>JAOEHQ010000013.1:217863-231642 GCA_025447715.1 Asclepias incarnata
AGACTTTTGTCTTGTTTGACCTCTGTAGTTGGTTTCGGCCTGCGAGGTAGGCCTAAACCGAGGGGGGAGGTTACTCTGGCGTTTGTGTTACCCCAAAATAGGTTTGCCTGTCGGAGGACATGACCAATGAGAGGACTCGTATAGGACTAGGGTTAGTTTTAGAAGAATACGGTAGATAAGTAACCCTTGTAGGGGTTTCGGGGGGTTACTTTTTACAGTTAGGTGGCCAAATCTTAATTTGTAACATAGTTTAAGTTTAATCTACTATTTGTATGTATGCCTTTCTTAACGTTTCTGTTGGATATGTTTTTATGCCATTTGTATTCTGTTTCTGTTTCTATAATATATCTTAAATGCAGCTATGCGATACTTGGCCGTCAGGTATGTTTCCCTATCCCTTACACCTTATTATTCTTCCACTCTTTGGCCGGAGGTCCTTCTGGAAACAGCCTCTCTACCTTTGGGTAGGGGTAAGGCTGCGTACATCTTACCTCCCTCAAACCCCGGCTGTTGCCGGGATTGAGTATCGGTTGTTGTTGTTGTATATATATATAACAAATAAGAGGACCACTAATGAATTTAAAACAAATAAGGGGATAAAACACTTTTCAAGTATGGTCATTTACAATGGTACTTTACGGTTGTGGTGGTGAAGTTGCATTTACCCATTTATTTGTTTCAACTTGATTAACAATTCTTTTATTGTCATGAAAATACTCCTTTAGTGAGAAAAAAGAAATTGATTGTCCCATTTATTTTTTTTTTGGCAATTTGCACTTGATTTTAAGATCTTATTATTAAACGATGACGATCAACAAAAACTTGTTCATGCTGCATGAGATCCTTGTAACCATAACATCTTTATATTATCTCTGTCATGACCACATGATTCTGGTATCTCATTCCTGACTACAAGATCTTAGGACCTCGTTCCTCACCTTATGATTTAAGGATTTTGTTTCAATTCAAACTTGGTTAGCATGAAATGATGAGTTAGAAAATAACCTATAATTTTGTTTCATAAAATGCTTGGAATTTAACAAATTAAATATCATCTATGGATAAAGTTTTATCAGTTTTTCTATCGAAAGGTTAAATAAAAACCTTAAAATCTAAATGATTAACATTAAGTTTTAGCAATTAAATCCATATTTTAAGCATTACACTCTTGCTATAACATTTAAACAATAAACATGCTATAATTTTAGGAAAAATCATCTTTGCAATTAACTGCAAGAATAGTTTATGCAGCTCACGATTTTTAAATGAAAGATGTATTTTATACATTTAACAAATTACGGAGTTGATAACGGAAAAAAAAACAACTAAATAGCTGCTGTTGAATGCAGCTGCCTATGTATCCCCATAATTTTATCACATGATTAATTTGATATGAATTAAAAACACATAAAATTCATTAAAATTTCTAGTTAAGACTGTGAAGAACAAGGCGGAAGTGGGGGGCATCTTCTCCTTTGCTGCCCCTTTGCTATCCTATACATTGCCCCAAAGGGGCATCTTCTCATTCAACCATTTTCTCACGGCAAATATTAGTCGGTGGCATCTTCTCTTTTTTTCCCAATTTTTTCACTTTTATATCAATCCAACTAATTATATAACGCCATTTGTCGAAAGTCGCCCCACTTATAAGAGTAGCCTCGCTCCACCAAAAAGAAGAGACAACTCCTAAGATTCTCCATCACCACATGACGCATGACGGAAGACACCCTCCAAAGAGTTGCCCCACTCCGAATAGTATTACATTCCTCGATCCAATTTTACGATTTCATTCGCAATACAAAAACCATGGCTTTTTTTTACCAACAAAGCCATCTTATACCATGGTTAAAAATCAATTTTATTTTCACACACACACACACACAAATATATCTTTTCCATTAGATCTATCTGACGCACAACACACACTAACACACACACACACACACACTGGATCCATCCCAAATTCCCCAACTCAAAACTCTTTTTTTTTTCTTTCTAATTGATATTCCAAAATCATTCCTCTCTCAGATCTAAGGTAAACAATTCTATCTTCTTATATATATATATATATGAATTAGTATAATTGAGTTGTTATTTATGTAATTGAATGAATGAATTTATGTATATATATATATATCTATGAATGAATTAGGGTTGTTGGGGAAAAAAGATGCTGACGAAATTTGAGACGAAAAGTAACAGAGTAAAAGGATTAAGTTTTCATAGCAAAAGGCCATGGATTCTGGCTAGTCTTCATAGTGGTGTTATCCAACTATGGGATTATCGAATGGGAACTCTCATTGATCGCTTCGACGAACACGATGGCCCCGTTCGTGGCGTTCACTTTCATCAATCTCAACCGCTTTTCGTTTCCGGAGGTTTGTTTTTTGGATATAATAATAATGTGTATTGTTGCTCTGATGATCTGGATTTGTAGCTTTTTTGTTTATGTGATGTGTATGATTTTAGTGTTGATTGGTTTTAGAGGTGTTTGGAAAGTATGACGGGTTTGATCTTGTTTGGAGTTAAGGGGGGACATGTTTTGTTTAAAAATTTTGTCTGCGGAGCTGGATCAGTTGGTTGGACCACCATCTAAATGGGTTAGCGGGTTGCCAGGTGTGATTCGTATTATTAAGGGGTCTGATATCGAGTTAGATGATATGATTTGTATGATGATTAGGAGTAGGAGTGTTAGCATAGTCGTTACGGTATTTATATTTTAGTAGTTACATATTATGATTGGTTACGTGGTTTTCAATGTTGCATTTAATTGAGTTTAATGAATTACAATACACATTCAGGTTTAATACTAGGTGAGCTTGATTTACGTTTCCCTTAATGGAACTAGGGCGGATTAGTGCGGGCTAGTTTGGTTGCCGGAATTTCGTGATTTAGTGTTAGTTTATGTGTAATAATGATGATTTGAACTTCACATTCATATGTTTGAAAAATTTTGGAACGATATGGACCTGAACATTTAAAATTATAAAATAGATGCGATGCAATGCATATGAGCAACTGCTATTTATATTGGAAGTTAAGCTATCTTGAATTTGAATCGCATTGACATACATGAAAATAGAAATGCTCGCAAAAATTTAGATTTTTAATTGCTAATTAGCTTATATAGGCAGATCAAATTTGAATCAATGATGATCGGTATTTAAAGCTTGTTATTTGTGTGTTATTTTGTCATTGTTAGTACATTTAGTGCCTTTTGTGCTCATGCCACTTATCCGATTCATACAAATTAGTACACACGTGTGAAATTAAAGTGGCTTATGTTTGTGTGATAATCATGTATCATATTGCAATGTTCAATATGAAGAACAATGACTTGGGTGTGGACATTTATACTAGATGTGATGCAATGCATATGAGTAACGATCTGTTTGTAGCGGAAATTAAACTATTTTGGAAAGTCAACCAATTTTATTTCTATTTTTTGTTTTTTCTGTACATATATATGTAATTACACTCTTATGCGTATGCAATGTTTGTGTTGGAAAGCTCAAACCCCTTGTGTATTTACTTGAATTGCTCATGAGTTTTAGTAGGTCTATATATTCTTTAGCCGATCTATTCAGAATATCATGAGAATCAATGATGATTGGAATTTGAAGCTTGTTTTTTGTGTAGCACATTATTTTTGTTAGCAACTTTACAGCTTTTTGTGCTCATGGGACTTATTTGATATATACAAATTAGTGCATCAGTTTAAAGTTTCAGAATAGTAATTTTAAGTTTGGATCATAATAATGTGTCATAGTCGTTGCAATGTTCAGCTCTGAAAAACTTGGTAATAATTTGAGTCTTGGTATGTACATTAGATATGATCCAAATGCATGCGAACAATTGCTGTTTATAGTGGAAATGGAAATTAAGCCATAACGGAAAGTAGGAACCACGTATTCTGTACATGTATATGGTTAAGTGTTTTTTATATTTGTTAAGCCTAAAGCTCTTTCGTATGTGTCTTTTAAGATTATTTAGATATATCTTTTGTCCTGACTCCTGAAAGCGTTTTTATACATGCAGGAGATGATTACAAGATTAAAGTATGGAACTACAAACTGCATCGGTGTTTGTTTACTCTACTTGGTCATCTTGATTATATTCGGACGGTTCAATTTCACCATGAGAACCCGTGGATTGTTAGTGCTAGTGATGATCAAACTATCCGGATATGGAATTGGCAATCTCGTAATTGTATATCTGTTTTGACTGGGCACAATCATTACGTAATGTGTGCTTTATTCCATCCAAAGGAGGACCTTGTGGTATCCGCTTCATTAGATCAGACTGTTCGAGTTTGGGATATTGGTGCCCTGAAGAAGAAAACAGTTTCCCCTGCTGATGATCTTCTTCGGCTGAGTCAGATGAATACAGATTTTTTTGGAGGGGTTGATGCTGTTGTGAAGTATGTCTTGGAGGGCCATGATCGAGGAGTTAATTGGGCATCATTCCATCCTACTCTCCCTCTTATTGTTTCAGGAGCTGACGATCGCCAAGTGAAGATCTGGCGAATGAATGGTATGTGTTTCATTACCTAGTGTTTGCTGGATATTCAGTATGGCTCTTGAGATGAAGTGTGCCACCTTGGCTTGAATAGAACAAAATAAGTAGTTTCCAGTGTGTGCTTTTGTTTAAACTATAGGCTTGATCTTGTATTCTTATTGAAAGTTGATATGTGTATTGTGGTTGCTTTTGGTTATGATGCCTGTATGCATATCAGAAGTAATTTTCTGTCCACTTAGTGAATCATTACAACATCACCAAATGCCAACGTTTTGGACCTTTTAGCTCATGTGGGTGCTAACAAGTCTTGTTTAAGACACAATCTAGAAAAACAACAGAAGTAACTGAATAAGACAAGAAAGCTGAAATTTAATAAAATATATAATGTGATTCTATTTGCCAATGTAAGGACAATTTGCAGATGTGAGGGAAAATGCCATAGAGTTCTTCTCCACCGCAGATGTTATTCACCATGTTTATTTTCTGAATTAACATGATTTTTATCTAGGACTGTTACTTTTGTTGCATGCTTTTTAACTTCATTCTGACAAATGAGGTGGATTCGTGGAGAGAAATTAGACGATTGATTGAAGCTTGGTAGATTGATTATGCCGCCTTCTTTTTAATTTTTCATTATACTTTATCCTGCTCAATTGTTTTCACTTTAGTAGTGAATACCCTTAAAGAATGAATTTTCTATCTGTTTTTGTATCATCCATAATTACCAAATGCCACAACATGTTGAATCTATCTGACTAACCTTCTCTTTCAGATACAAAAGCTTGGGAAGTAGACACATTAAGAGGTCACATGAATAATGTGTCGTGTGTTCTTTTCCATGCGAGACAAGACATTATAGTATCAAACTCGGAGGATAAAAGTATACGTGTTTGGGATGCTACGAAAAGAACTGGGCTTCAAACTTTCCGCAGGGAGCATGACAGGTTCTGGATACTTGGCTGTCATCCTGAGATGAATCTTCTGGCAGCTGGGCATGACAGCGGTATGATTGTTTTCAAGTTAGAGAGAGAACGCCCTGCTTTCTCTGTTAGCGGTGATTCCCTGTACTTTGTGAAAGACCGTTTTCTACGGTTTTATGAGTACTCTTCTCAAAAAGAGACTCAAATACTACCAATCCGCAGGCCTGGTTCCACCAGCTTGAACCAGGGACCTAGAACTCTCTCCTACAGCCCAACTGAAAATGCGGTGCTAATATGTTCAGATGCAGATGGTGGCTCTTATGAACTCTATATCGTTCCTAAAGATAGTTTTACAAGAGGTGATACAGTTCAGGAAGCAAAACGTGGTGTTGGGGGGTCAGCGGTTTTTGTGGCCCGAAATAGATTTGCAGTCCTTGAAAAGAGCACAAATCAGGTGTTGGTGAAAAACTTGAAAAATGAGATTGTGAAGAAGAGTGCTCTTCCTGCTTCCGCCGATGCTATATTCTATGCTGGTACAGGTAACTTGCTATGCAGGGCAGAGGATAGAGTATTCATCTTTGACCTTCAACAACGGTTGATTCTTGGAGACCTTCAAACTTCTTTTGTAAGGTATGTTGTTTGGTCAAATGACATGGAGAGTGTTGCTTTACTTAGCAAACATTCAATAATCATAGCTGATAAAAAACTCGCTCACCGGTGCACCCTTCATGAGACAATCCGAGTGAAAAGCGGCTCATGGGATGATAATGGTGTGTTCATATACACCACCCTCACCCATATCAAATACTGCCTACCTAATGGGGACAGTGGCATCATTAAAACCCTTGATGTTCCGGTGTACATCACAAAAATATTTGGAAATACACTCTTTTGCTTGGACCGTGATGGGAAAAACCGCCCAATAGTTATTGATTCAACTGAATATATCTTTAAGTTATCTTTACTTAAAAAGAGATATGACCATGTAATGAGCATGATAAGGAATTCAGAGCTTTGTGGTCAAGCCATGATTGCATATCTCCAGCAAAAAGGTTTCCCAGAAGTTGCCCTCCATTTCGTCAAGGATGAAAGAACTCGCTTCAATTTAGCACTTGAAAGTGGAAACATTCAGATAGCCGTTGCTTCTGCTAAAGAAATTGATGAGAAAGATCACTGGTATAAGTTAGGAGTGGAGTCCCTTCGTCAGGGAAATTCTGGTATTGTTGAATATGCATACCAGAGGACGAAAAACTTTGAGAGGCTATCTTTTCTGTATCTGATAACTGGAAATTTGGATAAATTGTCAAAAATGATGAAAATCGCTGAGGTAAAAAATGATGTTATGGGACAATTTCATAATGCTTTGTATTTGGGTGATGTCCAAGAACGAATCAAGATTTTAGTCAATGCTGGTCATTTACCTCTAGCATATGCTACAGCCAAAACCCATGGGTTGACTAATATTGTTGAAGACCTTGCTGATAAACTCCAAGGTAACATTCCTGATTTGCCTAGTGGTAAGTCTAGTTCTCTTCTGATACCCCCAACCCCTATCTTATGTGGTGGAGACTGGCCATTACTTAGGGTCATGAAAGGAATATTTGAGGGTGGTCTTGATAATGCTGGAAAGGGTGGAAATGAAGAGTATGAAGATGCTGCAGATGCGGATTGGGGTGAGAAGTTGGATATCGTAGATGTAGATAACATTCAGAATGGTGACATCAGCATGGCCATAGATGACGAAGAAGCACCTGAAGAGGAAAACGAAGAGGGAGGTTGGGATCTAGAGGATCTTGAACTTCCTCCTGATGTTGAAACACCCAAAGCGGCCACTGCTCGCTCTTCAGCCTTTGTGGCACCTACAATTGGTATGCCGGTTAGCCAAATCTGGGTGCAGAAATCATCTCTTGCTGCTGAACATGCAGCAGCTGGAAACTTTGACACCGCCATGCGGTTACTGAGCCGTCAGCTTGGAATAAAGAATTTCACACCATTAAAATCATTGTTTCTTGATCTTCACCTGGGAAGCCATACTTACTTGCGTGCTTTCTCATCTGCTCCTTTAATCTCCTTGGCAATCGAGAGAGGTTGGACCGAGTCAGCCAGTCCTAATGTACGGTCCCCACCTGCACTTGTGTTCAGTTTCTCTCAGTTGGAAGAAAAACTTAAAGCAGGTTACAAAGCCACCACTACTGGGAAGTTTACTGAAGCCTTGCGGGTCTTTCTTGGTATTCTCCATACCATTCCCCTAATAGTCGTTGAGTCAAGAAGAGAGGTGGATGAAGTTAAAGAATTGATTATTATTGTCAAAGAATATGTTTTGGGCTTACAGATGGAACTTAAAAGAAGAGAACTGAAGGACAACCCGGTTCGCCAACAGGAACTGGCTGCTTATTTCACTCACTGTAACCTTCAGTTACCACATTTGAGGCTTGCATTAATGAACGCCATGACTGTGTGCTACAAGGCTGGTAATCTAATCACAGCATCAAACTTTGCAAGGAGGCTACTGGAGACTAATCCAACTGCAGAAAACCAAAACAAGACAGCCCGTTCAGTTATGCAGGCTGCTGAGAGGAACATGAGAGATACCACACCGTTGAATTATGATTTTAGAAATCCGTTTGTTGTCTGTGGGGCGACTTATGTTCCTATATACCGGGGACAGAAGGATGTATTATGTCCGTACTGTAATTCACACTTTGTTGTTTCCCAGGAAGGGGAGCTTTGTACTGTTTGTGACCTTGCAGTTGTCGGATCAGATGCTTCTGGCTTACTATGTTCTCCAGCACAGGTTAGATGATTCAGATAGTTTCAGTGACAGTCTCGCCACCCTCAGTTCTTTTGGTAATCCTCTTCCGCTTTCTAGATTTTTTTTATTGGTTTTTAGGGCTGATCTGCTTGTTTTGTTTTAATTACGGTGTGTCATTTCCGTAGTGCTACTATGGTGATGAATTAAGGTGCAAACTGGGAGGGTTGAGCTAAAATGGGTAATATTGGTGCTGGAGTTGGATTGACTCAAAACATTTCTTGTCCTAACAGATTGTTCTTTGTATAAATATTGTTGTGTCATATGCCACCTCACTCTCTTGTGGGTGCTCTAAGTGCCCTTCTTTTTGTCACATTCTTATTGGATGGGAAGGTGACATGTCACATACTCATAGGTAGTTTCAATTTTAAAAGGGGTAGGGGCTATATGCTTTATATAATAGTATAGATGAGAGCCTGTATGTTGTAGAATGGAATTTATAATGGTGAACTCTTGCATACATATGTTAACTTATGAGATTCTTATATAATAGTTTAGAAAGTCCTTAAGCCTTAAAGCATTAGTAAAAAGAAAATAAAACTCCCAACAATATCCTTGTCAATTAGGAAAGAAGAAACGAACTGGTCTTTGGCCTAGTGATAGCAAAGGTACCCCAGTGTTTTGAACTTTTGTATTTAAATACTCATTTCGTAAGTAAATGAGTCGAGATTGCTACATGTGCTTTATAGCATCAATGATATTGAACATCATGATTAGTATTCTCTTGATTTTCTATGCAAGCATAAAAAATAAAATAAAAAATTAATCAAGGGTTTTGCAACTTTTGGTATGATATGCACTTGTGAAATATCAACATGCTTCTTTTATAGTTTTATATTTATATGTTGCAAGTAAATGAGTCGGAATTGCTATTTTAATTAGATAGTATCAATGATACTGAACATCATGCTCTGCATTCTTACTCCTCTCTTTATTCGTCCATAAAAACTTTCGGTATGATGTATAAGTATGAACATGCATCTTCTTTTTCTTTTGAAGATGTTATTGTTACATTTATAAGAGAATTAATATTAATATCTCGTCCGAATTTTTGCAGTTTAAACTTGTCTTGCTTCCCGAGTAGAGTGGAATATTTTTGCCTTGTAGCTGATGTTATATGCTGCTTTATCATATGGATCCCACCACAGTCATCTGTAGAGTAGATTTTGTTATGGATTTAGTTTCTGGACATTTGAGGTTGGTTTCAAGTTTTTTTGAACATTGGCAAGGATACGAGCAGAAAGTTTACTGGTCATGAAAAAAGGTATGATGGTGTTATACTATGGAACATGCCTAGGATTATTCAGATATTTGGCTTATTTTTGTTTTGTCTATGAATGTTGGAATGTGATGAAGTTGGGTGTCTGTTTAAGACGTAGGCATTCACAAATTGGTGTTAACTTGTGAATGGTGATTGTATGTAGGTTTTGCAATAAAATTTCAGGACTTAAATGTTTTTTCTCAAAGTTTCTTCAATGCCATGACACATTTTGTTTCATGATGAAGCAGTATGTTCATACATAGATATTTAAGATATTTTATATAGGCAAAGTTTACGTAGTACACGACGATCTAAAAGTTCTATTGTCGACTACCAAGTAGTTGAACATGTATTTTCTCCGATTTGGTACTTGATCTTTTTTTATATAGTTTTCTATACTGTAAATCTCGAACCTCCTGAGTCAAGGAAATTGTCCAGATACGTGTGGTAATTGTTGGTTTGGGCAAGTTCGTACTTAGACCAGGTAACCTTGGATAGAGTCAAAGGCAAACATAAATCAACTATGAGCCAAGGTTTGGATATAGACTATCCGAGTATCTGATAATATTGGACAGAGTCAAAGGCAAACATAAATCAACTATGAGCCAAGGTTTGGATATAGACTATCCGCGTCGAATTTAATGGCATTTTATCTCTTGGTCATAACACTTGCGGTTCACTCAGTAATCAAATCCATAATTTCGTATGATATGAGTTTCCTTGTGTTCAATCAGTGTTTGTGCCACCCCATACCGAGCACAATCCGGTGTGCTTGACCACTCCCACTCAGTGTTGTAAATCTCGGCCGAGATATCGCTGATAAATTGTGTCTCGGCCTTCCACTGCAACGAAATTTCTATATTATCGGGCTAGTATCTTGCTTTGGTCAAATTTCGGTCAATCTCAGCCTATCTCGGTCAACTAAAAACCTTGACTTTTTTTTTTTGTAAATTCCGTCGTGGATCTGATTTAGTTTTAAGGTTTTGGATCTGATTCTAGTAAACAAAGTACATAACTCATTTTCGGATCTGATTTTAGGGTATTTTCGTCGTGGCTCAGCGGTGGTGATGGAGTTTACCGGTGATGGTGGTCATATAGTAGCACAAGTCGTCATATATATGATGAATACGTATATGATGAGTGAAAGGTAGAAGAAGAATGAGAGAAGTGTGCGGAAAATATTTCTAAAGTACATACAATGAAATCCTAATGTATTATTTTATATTTCAATCTTCATAAGTTACACAAAATACCCTTGATTTTCTTCTTCTTGCTAAAACTGGAACAAATCTTCTAAACTTCACAACCAGTCCTTGACCTTTCACAAAGTATATATTGCTTTACAATTTTTTTAAAAATAAATTCTTTTCTAATTTAGGGTCCCCGATATATCATCGATATATCGCCGCTATGTCCGATATATCGCTTCAAGGGGGTCAACCGAGACGACCCTGATAACAGATATTTACAACCTTGCTCCCAATCCAGACACCATGTAGGATAACTCCAAACCACCATGACCACACACCTGATGCTCTTATTGTTACCCTCTAGTTAGTAGTCCTAGAACTGTGTTTAAAAACCAGCGAAACCACGTTATTAGGCCGTGTCTCTACTATCGCATGGAAATAGATAAATCGTCTCGTCCATGCACCGGACTCGCAAAATAAATAACGTACAACACCACCAATCCGCCATATACTGTAGATAGTCGGAGAGATTGGACACTAACCAGCAACGAAAGTTTGATTTTGTCTAGGTAGATATATTGATAACCCCTACTATCATATTAGCCTTGGTGTATATATATATGAGGATATCATCCGTACTGCAACATTACGCAACTTTAGATACTGCACTTCTCACATACCGAGAATTTAATATATATATTTAATAAATTTCAGGGCAAAATAGAAATTTTTTTCTTAATAAATCTACATTACGGATCATTTCCCTATATATATATATATATTGAATCCCATTTGGAGACAATTGCTTTATATACATATTTGGCTTTTTAAGAAATAAATAAAATCCGTTTTTAGAAAAATTAAAGATTTATTTAATCTAATAAAACATTAAATGAGATTCCATATAGAAGCTTCTTCATGTGCTTTTGTTTCTTTATAAAATGAGATTCTCTAGTGTAGGTTATATACTTATAGTTACATATATATATGGTATAGAGTTGTAAAAAGTTGGTGGTAGGCACGTGTTTTAGAGCATCGTGTGACCCTTTTACAAACACACCAATAATTGATATGTCCAAAAGTCTATAAGTTATATAATTAAACGACTCTATAAGTCTATATCTTTTAACTACATATTAAAAGCAATTAACTAATGATCATAAAAATAAAAAAAAATAAAATAATGTATGATACGTTTAACGAAGAATCAATTAAATGATCATTTATGTTTAAATTCTCTTATTTTCTTTAAAAATTAACTAATACTTTATAAAAACAAACGATTTTGTTTTCTTTGTGATGTGGGTGACATAAAGATTCAACTCGCTAAAAATGATAGTTATGTAATCAATTATAGGTTCGATCATTGATAGAGGATCATGTTTCGAAATAGAGAAGATGGTTGAGCTGACTTGGCTCTCTTAAGAGAAAATTGCAATAGTAACTAAGGATAATCATGCTTGATCTCTCGCCTTAAAAGTATCGTGTATGCATTTATAACTATGAGTTTGCAGAAAAAGGTATATAAAATAATTCAAAAACATATAATAAAAGATATCTATGAATATAATTAAAACATGATTTTGGTCGTGGTCATGGCGAAGGCCTATTAGGGGAGGGGCGGAAACCACACATCTCGCGGAATTGTATACTCTTATTCAGCCTGTGCAACTTGTGGATAAAGAGTATTTGTGGGCTTGAAACGTCACAGGTCAAGCTTTCTTTATTGTTCGTCAATTCCGCTTATGTCTTGAATGTGCTCTTCTTCCTTGTGAGCCGAGTGAACATATTTATGTGGCGGCTTTTGCGTGGTCGCCTCCCATGACCCATCACGTTTGAACCTCAGCAGCAAAGGCTTGGATCTTGTTGATATCTCATGTCCATTATGCCATCACAATGTTGTGTTCACTGGGCACCTTTACTCAAACTGCATTTTTTTTAACCAGCTTGCACAACATTTCAGCCATTGGATTCACATTGATATGCCCATAACAACCCAAAAGTTGATGTTAGAGTGGATTAATGCTTTTCAAGTACCCGTCTAGATTTAAAAGAACTTTGGAAGCCATTTATTTCGTGTGGTGATGGTCGCTTTGAAAACACATAAATCAGGTTATTCACCGGGCTAATGCTGACTCGTGTAACGAGGTGTTCCAGTCTATTGTCTCTGTTTCTTATTGTTGGATTTCTAGTCGTGATAGAAAAACTAGTTTCTCATGCCTTTATGGGCAATGAGTTCATCTTTCCTATTGTAATTGTACTTATTTTTTTCATTGCCTAGGTGTTTTGCCGAAGCACGTGGTTAATAAATACATAGTTGTTCAAAAAAAAAAATTAAAACATGATTTATGTTTCATATGATCGACACATGACACTTTCTATTTGAGCAACATGTATCCTATTTAGTTTATAATATTCTTATTTTTATAAATATTTTAATGTTGTTATTTTAACTTACCTATATATATACACACAAAATTAAAATCTGGGTTTATATGTTTTAATATTTTTCTTTTTCATCCTTATCCATTTATTGAAAGTAATAAATTTATCCTATTTACCACAAATATAGCTAAAAAAATAGATTGAAACCCCCATGGTTTAAGCAATTGACCTACTTAAAACTTTACCTTTTACTCTAGGTATGTTCCGGTACTTACTTGCTCGTTATCTTAGGCGTATTGGCTAGTGGTCTTGGTCATTTTGTTCGGGTATTTTCCATTTGACACACCTTATATGTGTGACACGTAAATAATATTTCAAATAAATAATATTTGTTATACATAAATGCCATAAGGATATTGATAATGACAAGCCTAAGGTAAGTCACCAAGGTATTATTAAATGTTTAATAAGTTGTACAATAAGGTTAGAAAATTTAGGTGCTTGAAATTGAAGAATAAAATACATATTTATGAAATATGTAATAACACGTTAGTGACAACTCAACTATCGGGATCAAAACCCATATCATAATCTTCCAAACTTGAGTGAATAAAAGTTAGGGATAATGACTTCTGGATGTATATAACTATGACGAAATGTCTATGCGATGTAAAGATTTAGTCGGGGGTCTATGTA